>JAUMHQ010000315.1:2890623-2910265 GCA_032361165.1 Enteromius paludinosus | reverse complement strand
TGAATTCAATATTCTTATTAAATACTTTGTTCTTTACATAGCTGAATGTGCTGACAACAAAATCACACAAAAATTATCAATGAAAATCAAATGTATTAACCCATAGAGGTCTGTATTCGGAGTCACACTCAAAATTGAAGTGGAAAAACACATTAAAGGCTGATCCAACTTTGATATAATGTCCTTAAAACAAGGACTCAGTAGTGTGTGTGGCCTCCATGTGCCTGTATGACCTCCCTACAATGCCTGGGCATGCTCCTGATGAGGTGGCGGATGGTCTCATAAGGGATCTCCTCCCAGACCTGGACTAAAACAAACCACCAATAAATTTAGGTCTGGGGAACGGGCGGGCCAGTCCATACCATCAATGCCTCTAGAAAAATGGCCATTTAATGCCGGTTCTTAGTGGCTGAGCAGGTTCAAATCGAGAGTAAATTGTTTGTACAGTCTACCTTGTTCTAGCCAATATGTGTAGAAATAAGCTCTGTTCTCAAACATCAGACCCAAGGTCCTCTCTTCCAGGAGTCTCCTAATAGTTGACTGCTTGAGACAGGGGCTTTGCAAATTGCTTCTTCAAAATGATTAACCCAGATGATGTCCCAGATGTGCTCAATTGGATTCAGGTCTGGGGAACAGACGGGCCAGTCCATAGAATCAATGCCTTTGTCTTGTAGGAACTGCTGGACACACTCCAGCCATGTGAGATCTAGCATTGTCTTGCATTAGGAGGAACCCAAAGCCAACCGCATCGGCATATGGTCTTACAAGGGGTCTGAGGATCTCATCTCTGTACCTAATGGCAGTCAGGCTACCTCTGGCGAGCACATGAAGGGCTGTGCGGCCCTCCAAAGAAATGCCACCCCACACTATTACTGACCCACTGCCAAACCGGTCAAGCTGGAGGATGTTGCAGGCAGCAGAACGTTCTTCACGGCGTCTCTAGACTCTGTCGCGTCTGTCTCATGTGCTCAGTGTAAACCTGCTTTCATCTGTGACGAGTACAGGGCGCCAGTAGGCGAAATTGCCAATCTTGGTGTTCTCTGGCAAATGCCAAACGTCCTGCACAGTGTTGGGCTGTAAGCACAACCCCCACCTGTGGACGTCGGGCACTCATACCACCCTCATGGAGTCTGTTTCTGAGCGTTTGAGCAGACACATGCAAATTTGTGGCCTGGAGGTAATTTTGCAGGGCTCTGGCAGTTCTCCTCCTGTTCCTCTCTGAACAAACGCAGAGGTAACGGTCTTGCTGCTGGGTTGTTGCCTTTAAATTTTTTCAGAAGTGTATTTGTTTGCATATTTTCAATTTCATCTTGACTTTAATTTTTTAAACAGGGTATATGTTTGCATATTTTTAAATTTCATCTTGACTTAAATGTGTTGGGTTAAGTTTTTTTTCTTTTAAACATAGGATATAAAGTCAATGCATGCAAGTAAAATCTAAAATTTGTAAATATTTGTAAACTCTGACAACACTTGAAATCACATATTTTACTTTTGATTATACAGAATATTTTTCCAGATTAAAAATAATAATAAAAAAAAAAAAAATAGTATTGCATACATGATTGCATTCCATTGAAAATGGAACACTTTTGAGAAACCGGAGACATTTTTCTAATAAACCTAACTAAAATTCACCAATAATTCTGAGTAAAGACTTGTGTACAATATTTGTTGTTAAACATATGCTTACAATTTTAAATAAATTGGTTTACATTTTTTTAAGTAAAACAAAACAGGGTTGTTTTTATTTTTTGCATTATTTTAATTTAGAAATTAAAAGAAATTGTGCACTTTTAGTTTAAATGTAATGCTTATATTTTATGGGGTATAAGATGTGGAATATTTCAATAACATTAGATTATTTTAGCTAATAAACTGAAGAAATTGGTAGGTCAATTACTTATTCGAGGTTAACTATTTCTGCACTTTAAATGCAACAGCTGACTAGAATTTTTGAAATGTTGGCGTTTGTTGTGGTAATGTGAAACTGCCTTTAGTCATCATTTATTTTGGCATTGCTATAGTAACGAGAGCAGGATGGTTGGTCTTTTAAGAAACTCACAGTCCTACCCAGCAGCCATCTTCCTTCTCTACTTCTTGTCTGTGTTACAGACATACATTAATTCAAATCATTAACTTTAAAAGACATTGCAAAGCCAAGCCAAGCCACCCTTGTCCTACAATGAACAGTCCTCTAAAAAATGGCCATTTCATGTCGGTTCTTAGCGGCTGAGCACAGGTTCAATTCGAGAGTAAATTGTTTGTACAGTCTACCTTGTTCTAGCCAATATGTGTAGAAATAAGCTCTGTTCTCAGCCATTAGACCCACGGTCCTCTCTTCCAGGAGTCTCCTAATAGTTGACTGCTTGTGACAGGTGCTCTGCAAATTGCTTTTTCAAAATGATTAACTATTGGAAGTTTACTTGGGATCTGTGAGTGGGTGTTGTGTTTGGTAGGGTCTAAGCTGGTGGCGTGGTGAACTATGATGGTGCCATGTCTCCATCATGGACTCTTTTGGCCTTCAAACGATGAACAGATTGATTAAACATTAAGACAGATTGCAGAAAATTTTGGATGACATGATGGAATGCAAAATCCCAGTATACCAATATATGGCTGAAATGTGTAAACTGGACTGAGCTATTCATTGATATGACTAAAATGAATGATTCGTTCATAAATTGAACTTGAAGATGGCTGAATCACTTGGTTGAATTATGCATTTGGCTAAGCTTCCCTGTTTCCACTCTGGCTAATCGTAGGGACAGTTCAATAGCCTACAGTAGTGGATGTTTGACAGCAATGATGAATGTCTGTCCACCTCATCAAACACTACCAGCATTTTCTGTTTTCAAAGGCGTCAGTGACAGTAGGACAGTGAGATGAAAATAACAGGAAGATTCCTTCCTACCAGTATTTCTGAGGAACCTCAAGGAAGCCATTTAAAGGGAAGTGCTAAATTGATGTATATCACCAAAAGTCAAAAGGTCAGAAGGGGTTGTGGCTTTTGATATGCGTTGCGAAAATGTCAGCTTTGCACCTAACTCCCACGTACAGTTTCTATGAACTCATCTTTGACTCCAATTACAGTGGGACATTCCTTGTCTCTACACATTGTAGCACAGGCATCCTGTAAATTTAGGTTGGGTGTTGTAGAGCTGTGTGTGGTGGTGCTATCTTGTGCTTAATCTTTTAGATCACTTTTAGATCACTAAATTTAAAATTGTTAAATATTCCACAAAAACAGAAATCAAATATAAAATTAATTAAATATATATATTTTTATATATATATGATTTTGCCACCAGTGAAAGACAACTTGACAAGGGAGCTGTTTGTGACCCCTGAAGGGTGGATTTAATGAAATAAGTGCAATAACAGACAGTGCTGATAATGGTGCAGTGAGGCCGGTGGCTGGTGCTGTGGTGCTCTGCTCCTCCTCCTTCCCGGTGAGTTGGTGATCCGTGAGGCAGTGCTTCCAAAGGTGAGTGGAGTGACATGATCAAGTGGTCACGGTGAGTACTCTGTGGGGTAAATAGAAAAATCGGTAAGAGTCAGCGTGCATCAGCATGGAGACGGGTCTCAGCTTATTAGCGTTTGTCTTCTCCTTTTAAACACCGTGTGGCCATGACCAATTGGCCCGCTGTGATGATTCCCAGGTGTTCCCGATGATTGCCAGGGCGACACTGATGTCCTACGGGGTTTCCAATCACACATACCCCAAGCGGCGTCCTGGTCCTGATGGATCTGCAAAGAGGGGAAATAGGGGGTGGGGGTGGAGTGACCCCTGACAGACCTGTGTAAGCTGCCCAGAGCCGAGAGAGCCCATCGGCTTTGTTATTTGCTTTTACGGAGTGGTGACGCACATCGAAGTGGAATTCCTGGAGCATCAGGAACCATCCTGTGGTGACCGAGTGACCCGGGTGTTGGTGTTCTTTGCCCGGGCCATACACTGCAAAGGAGCATGGTCAGTGTAAAGTGAGTACTTACGGCCTAAGAGGTAGTACCTGAGCTCCAGAGGCTGTCCATGTGGTCCTCCCATGCCTCAGAGTGGATCACAATGTCATCGATGTAGGCCAGGGTGCGGCCGCAGGACGATCTTGGACAGTTGCTGGAAGGTGGCTGGAGCTCCGTGCAGGCCAAAGGGAAGGACCCGGTCCTGCCAGTGGCCTGAGGGGGTTGAGAAGGCCGTCTTGGGCTTTGCATCTTTGGACAGAGGAACTTGCCAGTGCCCTTTTGTAAAGTCAAGGGTGGTGATGAACCAGGCCCTTCCCAAGCGTTTGAGGAGCTCATCCACCTGCGGCATGGGGTAGCTGTCGAACTGTGACACTTTGTTGAGCTGGCGATAGTCGATGCAAAACCGGAGGGTGCTGTTGGGTTTCGGGACCAAGACGATGGGACTGCACCACGGGCTCTGGGAGGGTTCAATTATCCCCAGGTGAAGCATCTTCTGTATTTCCTCCTCTATTGCTTGCTGACGGGCCTCGGGGACTCGATAGGGCCGCTGCCGTACGATCGCTCCTGGAGGGGTGAGGATGTCGTGTTGGATGATGGACATGTGACCGGAAGCTTCCGAGAACACATCCTGGAACTGACTGACCAGGTACTGCAGCTCCGTCTTCTGTGCGGCCGACAGATGGTGATTGGTGTCTACAACCACGGGCTCGTGGAGGGCTAGAGTGGCGAGCTGATCTCTTTAGTAGGTTAATGTGGTAAATCTGTGTTTCTTGCCTTCTTCCAGGTTGCCGTACTCGATAATTCACCTCACCTACATGCTCCAGGACAGTGTAGGGGCCCTGCCACTGGGCCATGAATTTGCAGGCTGCCGTGGGGACCAGGACCATCACTCTATCTCCCGGCTGGAAGATACCCGTGGTTGGGCCGCCCTGTTGTAGCAACATTGTTGGACCTGCTGCGCCTGGGCCAAGTGCTCCTGGACTAATGGCATGACCTGGTCGATCCTCTCCTTCATTTCCTTGACGTGTTCCACTACAGTGCAATGGGCTGCTGGCTGCTGCTCCCAGGCTTCTCTGGCAACGTCGAGGAGGCCCCTGGGCTGGTGTCCGAAGAGGAGCTCGAAGGGCTTGAAGCCGGTGGAGGCCTGGGGTACTTCGCGGATGCCGAAGAGTGCATATGGTAAGAGCTTGTCCCAATCCTTTTTGTCTTCGGACGCCACCCATCGCAGCAATTGTTTCAGCCTCGGTTGAATCTCTCAACAACCTCGTTGGTCAAGGGATGGTAAACTGAGGTCTTGAGTTGTTTGACTTTCAGCAGCCGGCAGAGGTCTGCCATTAGCCGGGACATGAAGGGGGTCCCCTGGTCGGTCAGTATCTCGGAGGGGAGGTGGCAGGAAGAGTTCTTGGGCTATGGCTTTCGACATTGCCTTCCTCAGGGGGGCGGCCTCGGGATACCGGGTGGCGTAGTCAATGATGACCACCCTTCGATCCTTGTGTGGGGTCCGTCCCGGGGCATCTCGCAATGGACCACACAACCGGCCATCCAGGCTTTCGTCTGCGGAACAGTTGCTGAATGATAAAACAAGAAGTAGTACCCGTGTAAATATCGGATCAGCTTTCCAGCGCTGGAGAGAAAGTCAAGGAGCAGAAGGCCTGCGATTCGGTCGCCGAGGTTGCTTTTTTTCTTCTCGATAGGTGAGTACATTAACACTGTGTCTACACCTGACGCAACAGCTAAAGTTTGCTTACACTGGACCCGATAGGGAGACCAGTCATTTAGATTAGATCGATAGATATACCCTATATAGACCCATACTAATACAAAACAACTGAACTTAAAGTTAACTAATATTAGCAGCTCTTAAAAACTAAATAAAAAAAGACACAAACCTTTGACTATTCTACTGACCTCAGATAGAAAAACAACAAATTAAGTAGGCCTAATGCCATTCTGCAATGAACCGCAAAGAGCAGTATGGAGGAAATAGAAGGTTTGCAGCAACAGAAAGACACGATTTTGGTTACCTGTGGAATAAAGTCCATGTTCATATAACAACTCCTTTATTATTTTGGATTGGCAACCACATAAACACAGCGTAATGCAAAGTAGAAGCTACATTTAAAAACATCAAAATACCATGAACTTTTAAAAAGAAAATCACAACGTAGACTACTAAAAAAATGCTGCCTGGTCGTCAAGTGTTTATCGCATGTGTGCGTGATACCAGTAGTGTAGGGAAACGGTGACGTTTTCTAATACGTAATTACACGCATGCACAGCAATGTGTACTGACAGGTGGTGTAACATTGGTTCTGCTTTGTTTCTTAGAACTAATCGTTGCCAGGGTTGCGAAGGCTACATTTGTATGGGGCAGAGTTATCAGGGGCGAGACCCTTAGGGGTGTGTTGTTTTGGTGATTTCAAATATCAACATTGGCTTCCAGGAATTGATTTTAAAATAATATCTAATTAACCTTGGAATTTGTTAAAGTATTACTACATTCTTTAAACATATCTTTCATAGCTTTTGTTATCCTTAAAATGTTTTTCTTCTTTTATAATCCCTTTCTGACCTGAGGTTTGACATCATATCAAGTTTGACATTTTTCTTACCCTTTTCTGGCCTTATTTTGAACATGTTTGTGTCAAGCCGTTCAGATGTCACCTGCACCTCAGTGCCATTCAGAGCGAGATGGTTGTTTTACTTAATTAACATAACCACAGTTCGCCATTCAGACCAAAGGAGTCTGCAGCTTTTTTTTTTTACATGTCATTCAATAGAAAACGTCAAACACTTTCCTTGCTATGGATTATGGGTTCAGTTATTGACATTTCTTACTAAAGCCTGTCATGGCTGCTTGCATTGTGATTGGGGATGAAGTCCCACAATGTGTGTCACTATTCTAATTCATTTTATTCTATTCCAATAGGGATTTATATTGCAGGGCATCTGTGTAGAACGGCTCTGGTGTTTTCAAGCCATTGCTAGTCTTGTCTAAAGGCTGAAGTGTTTCACTAGTGGCATCAAATATACATTTCTAGACAGGTTTCCCAAAAACACATCCCACCAGTGGATTGATTTAAGACTTAAAAATTGGAGTGTATTGGTAAATGTTTTTGTCATTTATGTTCATGTTCTAATTTGAGATGTAAATAGAAACTTGAAGCAGCAATGACTTTTAGAAATCATCCTTCTGTGGTCCTATGTCATAGGCATCATCTTCTCCTTTAATTTGATAGCAGATATCCTGAAATATAATTAGGAGTAGTTTTAGCTCGCTCTCATTTCTGCTTGCCTAGAGGGCTTTTTCAAGTAAAAAGTGGCGCAGCTTACCCCAATCTTCTCATATAGAATTTATGACTAACCCTATCATAAAATATTAATTTTTTTTTACATTTTACCCACACTTTTTTAGAGAGCATTTTTGTGATCCCTGCCCCATTGGAAGTCTTTCAGCACACGTCCTTTTATATTTGATATATATTATATATTTTGAAGGGCATAGCAAATTGCATTGGATGTAGAGCACTAAGTCAGAGATTTCACCTTTTTGTAGCAGCACATTGGCCAAGCACTTGCTGTCTTTGTAATACCATGGGCCAATGTCATCCAGCAATCCAAAAAATTTAATCATAAACTTTTATTGTTTTTCATTGGAGCTGTTGAAGTATGTGTGTCTAGAGGTACCTTGAGAGCTGTCAGATGTTTTTTTTTTATTATTAATTCATGTCCACTGCTATCGTCTCAGTTTTTGACACATTGGAAGCTAGGGCCTTTTTTCAGTAGAGCAATTTTTTTCGGAAACTGCCATTAGCTTTAACCATCGTACACAAAACCAGTACTAGAACTGACTGCATTGTATTTTATGTATACACATTTTTCTATTTTTAATTATTTTACTTTCATTTTAGATCAAATTTTAAATCATTTTAGTTTTATTGTTGATTATTATTATTATTATTTAATTTCATACATTTCCTATTATGTAAAGCACTTTGAATTGTGTATATACTAATAAACTTGCCTTGTTTAGGTCACAATGGTACTGAAAATGTTGTTCAGTATTTAATCATCAAACTTGAAACAGGAGAGGGTTTCTTTCTAAAAAAAAAGAGGCCCATCATGAAATTTTACAAATGCCGTTTTTCTTCCATTTGGGTTTTTCAAGGCTAGCTGGAAGTCCTGCTCTTAATTTTGTCTGTTCTACCATTCAGAGCACTTTGCAGTCTGGTTCATGCCCTTGCTGTACATCTGAAAGCTAGAGTCTGTAGCCTGTATAACATTTGCTTTTAAGTGGTTGGCCGCACACCGGAAAAGTATTTGCAGAATATCTAACCGAAAACCATCCTCTGAAAAACTTACTTGACTGCTCTTGACCTATCACATGAGACA
This sequence comes from Enteromius paludinosus, assembly GCA_032361165.1. Classification (NCBI taxonomy): domain Eukaryota; kingdom Metazoa; phylum Chordata; class Actinopteri; order Cypriniformes; family Cyprinidae; genus Enteromius; species Enteromius paludinosus. The sequence goes on along the minus strand of JAUMHQ010000315.1, from coordinate 2,901,913 downwards.
CGTGGCTTAGCTTTGAGTTTAACTGTCCTTAAATTATTCTTCCAACTGCAGGCCAAAGAAATGGAAGTTCAATAACTGGTGACCATCTGTTTTAGGTGCAGTAGATTAAAAAAGGTAGCACTATAAATCAGTTTGTTTAAATTCAAATCTAAATGCCCATTTTAGTAACACAGATAATTGCATAAATCAATATTAGTACCATCAAACGATCATTCGCAATAAATAGCATTAATAAAATAATAATATATGTATGTGTGCTGTGTATATTTATTATGTATAAATGCACACACATACAGTATTTACATTCTTATAATTTATATTGGTTACATTAGTTAATATTAACAAGCAATGAACAATAAATTTATTACATTATTTATTAATCTTTGTTAACGGTAGGTAATTAATTTACAAACATTCATTGTTAATGTTGGCTCACAGTGCATAAACTGTTGTGATTTTAATAATGCATTAATAAATGCTGAAATTAGGATTAACTAAGATTATTAAATGCTGTAGAAATATTGTGTTAACTAATGTTATTACTAATGTTAACTAATGAAACATTGTAAAGTCTTATCAATATATTATATATAAAAAATGTTTTTTCTTACATATGCATACATGTGTTTGTATTTATATACTCAATAAATACACACAGTACACACAGTATATTTTGTAAACAAAAACTTTTATTTTGGATGTGATTAGTCATGATTCATTGTTTGACAGCTGTAACGAACCACCAGAGGCTTGATGATCCGTTTGCAGCTTTTATTTTAGACAAGGTCAAACAGGCAGATGTCAAAAACATGGGCAGACAGGAATAGCAGAGACAAGGCAGTAATTGTAGTCGATAGGCAGGCAGGAAGTTCAGGGCAGGCGGCGAGAATCAGAATCCAATAAACAGTCCAGAAATAACGTTCAGAAGTGACAGCCGGGGCAAATCAAGACTTCACGTCTGACTGTTAGAAAGTCAGTGTTTAAATAGTGGAGATAATGTCCAACACCTGTGATCGAATCAGTCCAGGTACATGGGTTTAAAGAGTCCGGTTGGGACCGCTAATACTCAGGCGATGGCTCCCGCTGCTGTTGGCCGGAGAGAGCCACGGAGGCGTGGCTTGTGACAACAGCGTTAATCAACGTAAAAAAGGCCCTAAAATAAAGACCATTCAGTAACATTGTATTTACCGCAGTGTTAAATAAATGAGTTTACCCAAGACTGAAAACTCCTTCAGAATTTTTTCACCATCAGGTTATTCCAATCCTGTATTATTTTCTGGTCAAACAGAGATATATATAAGAAAGATAAAAAATGCACACACAAAGTGGTCCAACGCTGGTTTTCATTGTATGGACACAACTGTTGTACAGTTGTGTAAGAAGCTTCTTTTCACAACGAAGAACCAACAAGTCATTGTCTTGCTCTGACAACATCCAGACTTTTTCCATAGAAAATACAAAGCGGCGTATTGAAAACTGCAATTGTGATCCATAGTGATTGTGTAACCAAACAGTTTTCTGTGGTTCTCCTACACTTAAATGACTAAGAAAAGAAGAAAGCGAGGGCAGAACAGTCTGTGGTTATTGAATGTCAATCTTTTTCTCACTGCGTGGTATTCAGAAATTCTTACAGCACCTTTAGGTCTGCCAGTTTATTTATTGCTATATATAATTTATGTAGTTAATTTGTGTATTTTTCTCATTTTTAGTGAGCATCTGTCAATCATTAACTTTTAAACATCATCTGGATGAACAAAGGAAGCATCTTTCTTTTTAACTTGAAATGCCGTCAATGTCCCAAATTGAAGGATTTACATGTAGTATAAATGACATAAGCGTTTGAGTGGCATTTCAATAGACTTCAGCTGCACTGGAGACTTCAAGAAATTTTGCATGTTAATTACGGCTTATAATAATAAATAAAACTGAATTTCTTTTAATTAGTAGCTGTAGCATTAATGAGAGCATGTAATTCAGTGTAGTGTGAACCACCGCTCTGCCTGCATAAACACCATGAATTAGGTAACAGATGAAAAATGTTTTATGAGGCTAAGTATTGTTTTTAAACTCTGGCAACTACTGAAGGATGGTCCAAATGATTAATAAACTCAGGGATGGCTGTACAGATTTTTCAGAGCTGTAATGTACAAAAGCCATCTGCTGACAAACAAATGAATGAGAATCTGAGACTGGCAGAGAGAATCGAGGGGCTACTGGACTGCATAACAAGAGAGCGCAACCATGAGCAGGGGCAGCTCAGAAATCCAATTACCTTGGCTAATAAGATGACATTCTGACATAAACCCTTCCAAGAGACCGTGGACAGAATGTTTTAGTGCTGCCAGCTAATACATTTCCATAAACACCCATATGTGGACATAAAAGTCTTAAAATATGTTAAAGCATACTGTAGTGTAAGTAAATGCCTGCAGTAGAGGGACTGCAGTGGACCTATCCCTAGCATATAGAACATGACAGCGATAGCACATGATACTACCTTTTTTTTTTTGCTAGGCATCTTTTGTACATCTTAAATGTAAACTCAGCGATTTTTTTGTGTTCTGTTAGCAATATGACAGCTTCGCTTTCCCCATTCTGTAAATGGGCAGAGTGGAGTAGATTGTTCACTTCAGTCTTACTGAGCACAGTTTTTTGGGGTAATTTAAAACATTAATCAAGAAAAATTATTTATCAGTTATGTATTCAACTGATAAAAATATACAGTAAAGGTTTTATAAAATATTTCTGTATTAAATAAATTCTGTTCTTTTGAACATTATATTTAAGTATCCTGAAAGGTATACCTCTTTCCATAAAAAAAATATTAAGCGGCAGGACTGTGCTTAACATTGTTAATAATAATAACGTTTTTTGAGGACAAAATCATCATATTAGATTTCTAAAGGATTATACACTCTCAGAAATAAAGGTTCAAAAGCTGTAGTGCTACTTTTTCAGTAGGTACACTCAAATATGTATCATTTAAGGACTAATCTGTACCTTTAGGGTACCAAAATGGACCTTTTAGGTACAAACATGTGCCTTCTGAAAAGGTGCTGTCCTAATGAAAGCTTTTGTACCCTTATTTCTGAGAGTGTATGACACTAAAGACTGGAGTCATTGCTGCTGAAAACTCTATTTACAGAATAGAAATAGTTATTTTAATGTTACAAATGTACACTTTAACTATTTTTACTTACTATTTCATAAAATAAAGCCTTGGTGATCATGCTCCGCTAGAGGGCACTCAAGTCCGGATTATGTTCTTTGTTTGTCTGTCCCTCCGTTCCCTGTTAAAGGACTCCTATTATCAACTTTTGTCTCCCCCCACCTTGTTTGTCGCCATGGCTGCCCAGTAGTTCCTCCGCCCCCTTGTTCGGTATTTTAGTGTATTGAAGGACCTGTCTATGTGATTACGTGCGCTAATCATTGTGGATGTACCCTGTGTTTCCCCGTTTGTAAGCCCTTCGTGGAGTTCATTTCCTTGATCCAGGCTTCAGAAACCCTCCGCGCGGCCTAGGCATGATAATGACCGGGTTTCGCTGTCTCGGCTCTGATCTATTTTTCAGCAGGGTCGAGACATTGAGGATTGTGTTGAGGACTTTTTAACCTACTGTACAGTCATCTTGTTCAGGCAGATGACGAACAAATTAAGCACTGTTTTCTCATGAGGCTATATGTAGGAGATCAAACTCGACAGTTTGGTTTGCCCGAGGAAAATCCGGAATGGACTCTAGCCGAGTTGATGGATTCAGTGCTTTGGTACTGTGGGTCTGCTGGTCCAGATTCCACTAGGGTTCTACCAGTGACTGCATGGCTTCCAGAGATATCGGTTCCGGGTTTAGAAGTTCCACTGGTGATTGCACAGCCACCTAGTGCATAGAGTAGCACGGTTTAAAGTATAAACCATTAAGAAAGAGCTAGAATTGAAGTTATGAAAAGAGAGTCATTTGACCTGTGACATACACTCTCAGTTAGATCATCTGAAGACGAGTCCTTAGATACCAAACATGAAATGTGTGCAATGTGTGAAACCGCAATATTTTCTGAGACGATTATCATACCGTGAAAATCTCATACCGTTACAACCCTAATGGCTGCCCAGTAGTTCCTTGTCCTGTTCCCTTGTCTGGTATTTTAGTGTACTTAAGGACCTGTCTGTATGTTTACGTGTGATGATCATTGTGGATGTACCCTTTGTTTCCCCCTTTGCAAGCCCTTTGTGTTCCCCGTTTCTGGATTATCGTTCTTGACCTTGCCTGTTCCCGGACTCTCGCTCTTGCCTTTCCCCTTGGATACCTTTTGCCAATCGCTTGACTCTCCTGCTAAGGACTTGGATTATTCTAGTGTCTCTGCCTTCGATGTTCATGTTTGCTGTTGTCGACCCTGCCTTGCTAATAAATCTATAGTTTGCATATGGATTTGCACGCCTCCTGTCTCCATCATTACAGAGAGCATAAGAGAAATATTTATAAAAAACACACTGATTTAAAACTTTAATTTATTTAGTAATATATATGTGATTTATTATTTATTTGATAAAGTTAAGTGTGATCTCAGCTTCATGCAACAGCTATTAACAGTCAGTAGTTCCTATTAGTTATTCTTAATTTACTCTCTGACAGAGAGAGTCCAATAATTGGGAGGGTTACTGAGATAAAGTATTCAGCTGAATGTAGTCTTAATCATCCATTCCTTGTAAAATAATGTCACTTTAATTAGGCTGCTTGAGATGGATCACAACTAATTGACTAGCCATTCAGTGGCCAACTAAATGATGGGAGAGATCAACTAGTGTGTCTAGATTGTTTTCACTTTTTCAGCAGTACTTTAATTATTATGCTAACATTGTTGCTGCACAGTTTGCACAATGAACCTCTTTCAGAAAAATCAATTCATCGTTTAAATGACCACAATTAGTTACATGCAGTCCAATAGCCACGTGTTTTTTTGAGTGTCACATCACTTTTTTTTTAATGACACCTCTGATCATTTAACAAAGACTTTTGTGAACCTGTTTAAAATGTAATGCATGGTTTGCTGCTGTTTAGCTAATGCAAAGAGGGTGCTTTGCATAGAAAGGAAGAAAAAAGAAAAGAGAAATAGTGTGAATCCTGTTCAAACCTGAAGAAAGCACTCTATCAATAGTCATATTCTGTACATTGATATCTGCCAGGTTGGTTTGATTTAGGCACAAAGCTGTGCCTTTATATTACTGGAGATGAGGTAATCCTTTCTTTTGAGATGGTGTGTATGACTGGGCATCTGAATGAGAAAGAAAGACAGGTGGGTTTAGAATAAAGTAGAGCACGAATAAAGTGTCTGCCCCGTTATTTTACAGACTGACATTATCTTTAGAATTGATTCATACCCTGAACACTCAAGATCAGGATAAATTAAAAAAGAAAGAAAAAAAAAAATCTTATTGACTTGCGTTATTTCATCAGATTCTATACAGTAGGTGTTTCTGTCAAGGTAAATAAAGAAAGTATGCTTTCAAACCACACATTTTTTCAATAGCCATTCCAGCGAGGTTCAGAACTTGTGAAAACTTATCTGTTTAGCCAAACGTATACTTTGCTTTCTTATCTTTCTGGTCTAGCTCTGTACGCAGTGAGAAATGCTTTCTGTAGTTTCGTTTTTAATAATACTTTCATACGTTCACTTATCAGAGGCACTAACATCTTTTTCCCTTTCCTTCTGTACACCCACATCTTGAGAGGCCTATCATGCCGAGATCCACTCCTGATGATCATCAACAACCAGTGTTGCTGGCGCTACATAGCTTCAATTACTGCTATTTGTAGGGATGGTAAAATTTACTGATGCGCATCGCTGCATTGACATAAAAGTGAATGTTGCCATTCAATGATTCAAAAAATTGGCATCAGAAAAAAGGTTAACATTTGTATTGCAATGCATCATATTTGCATCAGTTACAACTTTTTTTTTATATGCAAAGTAGTAAATGCACTTATTTAGAAAGTGACCACTTAACAGTATTTCATATACATTGATTTTGTCCTCTTTAAACTCCATGCATGATTTATTTTCTGAACTGTCGAGTTCAGTTTGGCGAGAAATGCCAGGCTTATGTCATTTCTCCTTGTGTTTACATATTCATCTATGTAAAGAAGGTCTAAGTATTACAGTGGAGTGCTATTTACTTTGCATATTTTTTTATATATATATGTTGCAGAAGATTTTTAGTGTCAGTGATAGTTAGCTACTCTGCTTAGGTAATTGCAGAAAGGTTTGTGCATTAAGCATCAAACATTATATTCATATCTGATTCAGCATACAATTGTTTATCCAAGCAACTTGCAATAATATTCATGAAATAAATAGGTATGTTCCTTGGTTTTAATTGAGCTGCATTCGAAACTGTTGTGAATAACTTAAATATACACCTGTTTATTTCTGAGTCTATGTGTTGCTCAGCAACCACTTTGTTGCAGCCACAACCCTTTCTGAGGAACTACATTGTTTGGTGGAAGAATTGTGTTTTTATTATTCTCATTACATTTTATTTGCTTTGTTTTATTTTACTCTGCCTAAGAACACCCCTTAGCTGTAAACCACAAGTTCTTGTGGATTATTGCTTTATTTAACCACTGCTCTTGGTATCAGAATCCTGTCATATCCCTTTAAACCTGCGACACACTGAAAGGATTATTTATTTAAACTGACATTTTTCATTTAGCTGAAAACCAAATATTAGGTTTCTGTAATTAAATGTGGGTAGTTGATCACGTTATGCTGTTTTGGTAAACATTAAAAGGTTAAATTGACTAGTTATTCACCATAGTAAGGAAACATACTGTTCGCAGTTTTTACGGTATGTGCTCCAGGGTCTCCTAATGTCTTCTTTGAATATAAAAATATTGCCAACCACATGGTCAGTCTACCATAAATCTTTACATGGAATTTGATCAGATTCAACAGCACTTCCCCAATATCATCAAAGGAAGTTCTTTAGAAAGGAAAGGACCATTCTTTGAAGTCAATTGCAATATATACTAAAGTAAATGAGTTAAAGTCTACATTTCCTGGTAATTACACAAGGCGTGTGCAAAAGGAGCCCAGTAGCCGAATTCTGGTGTATTTAGTCAAATTTTAGTCCCATGCCGAGTGCTTTAAACCACTTGCACAGAAGCGAAACCCATGAATATGTCATCAAAGTGGCCGTCAAGAGAATTAGAACTCTCTTCCCACACTCTGCAGTCTGAACTGCTGCCCAGCTGCATTAAGTTGCTTTTCTCCATTCACTGCCTTGAAGCGTCTCACCACTGCTATTTTCCATGCCCTTTTATCTCCCCAGAGTGCATCACCAAGTCCTATTATGGATCTACAGTTAATAAAAGCTTGGCCGCAGAATGGATGTATGCTCCTATATATGCTGGAAGAGCCTACTTTCATACAGCCCCTCTGACCCACTTCTGACCCATGTAATATGCAAACAACTTGTCTCATGTTGAAGAAAATAACAATACACATTTTTCTGCTTCCAGAGACTGTCCCAGGTTGCTGTTATTATTCTAATTTATTATATCAAGTGCTTATTGCAATTCATCAGGGTTCAGAGAAAGCTTTTAGGGTTGGAGTGAAGAGTTGTTGAAGATGTTTGTTTTCGTATTTAGACTAATATTTGATGTTTCATAAGTGGAATGCATAAAGTTCCATTATAATGTGATGTTCTTTTCTTAAAAATATTTCGTTTTGATGTAGAGTCTTGGCTTCAAGTCATTAAGTTAAGGCAGGTGATAAGCCTTTTTAGTTGTTTGCAAATATCAAACAGGCCTGCGATGACTCTTTAAAAAGTCCAAATTAATTGTCCATGGCCCGCTGTTTAAAACTGTTGGCAGAAGTAGTTCAAAGCAATAGTGTATTTTATTCCTTCAAACAATGTTTCTTTTTTTCCCTCCCTTCAATAGTTTTATACGTAAAAGGACACTTTAAATTTGACTCCTGTAATGTTAATTATTAGTAATCTTTTAATGCATGCAAAAAGCCTTTAGTGAAGGGGCTAATTAAAGCCCACAGGTTTTACAGTTTGTTCTTACAATTTGTGTCCATAAAGACGTGCTCTAAAAACAACAATGCACTTGGTTAATATATCTATGTAATGATACTTTGTAGTCAATTTAAAATATTTGATTCAAATTAATTTAATATTTAGATGTGTGTTTTTAATTATATTATGTTTGTTGAACAGTGGGATTGAAGAGGAAATGAACATATAGTTCTTAGTGGAGCTGTTTTCAATTTGAATGTTTTAGCAATCATAATTTGATTATTCCTTCCTTGACAACACTCTTCATGTGCGTGTTTTCTACTATTTCTGGAAAAAATCACACAGCTGACTATGTCATTAGCTTGATAGTGTGATGATCAGCTGGATGTTCCAGCTCTCTGGATGGCACTCCAGCGCCCAGCAAACTATGTGTGTCTTTAAAATGTATTTCATAAAAACTAAATTATTTAGTAAAAGTCTAGTATATAAAAAGATTGCTATTAAATAAGACTGTGTGAGTGATTAAGCTGCTAACATATTCAGGAAAAAAAACCCGGATGATCTGATTAATTCTTAATAACATGTCTGTTTTAGTGTGTGATTTTTTTCTTTTCTTTTTTTTTATTCCTATTCAACATACTGTAGTTTAAATCCCCACAAATGAATTGAAAACCCTATTCATCGTTCCATTCAAAACTTTATTGAAGTGAACTGCAGTAAATTATTTCAAATACAGTTTTAGTGCTCACTGCCATCCAACATTTAAGAAACCTGAGTGAGGGTTGTAAAGGTCAGAAACACATAATTTACAGATAAATTTCATAATTTTGAGTGGGAGAGATTAGAGTAGCATGTGGAAAATGATGTGGAATTTAATCAGCTGCAGTGCGTTTCACTGCTATTGAGATTTAATATAAGTGTTGGGACTCAGTGATGCATAATGTATGTTATTTTTTGCATTCCCCCTAAAAATAATAATAATAAAAAAATACAAAAATAAAATGCTTCCTCCTATACAGTATTTAGGATAGATAGATTCATTGCTTTATTCTTCACCCCTCAACAGGAATACATTCTATTTTTATCGCAGGAGGCCATTTTGTATGAAAGCATTCAGTTAATTACACAACCCAGTGGCTTCGGTATAGGCTGCACATTTTCTCATTAGGAAACACAGGGAGCCTGGACTGAATACTCATGAGGTTATTAGATTAGCAAACTTAATTTCATCTCCAGAAAATTGTTTGTACCTGGATTTCTGATCCTGCCATCGCCATATCAACCTTTTACATTAGCTACATTAGACGCAAGTTACCATGATTACTTCAAGCTCATTTTGTGGTTGAAATCACAATATTTCTGATTTAACCCACATAAGCAGGTGAACTTTTGGGAATTAAACCCTTTCATGAAACTGAGTTCTGCTTGCCTTGTGCATTTTGAAGAACTGATTAGCATTTTCTGCTTGTTAAGTACAAAACAAGATATCAAACAAGCAATTGGAATTTTAATGTATGGAAGTAGGATTACAATTAAGTTTCGTCTCAACCTAGGCTCATTGGAAATACGTGCCTCTTCATACAGTTCTGCAAAACTGAAAAAACGTACTTGTAGATACGAATCGCTGCAGTTTCCAGTTGAAATGAACACTAGAGGCAGTAAAACTCCCACAACTTTTATTCCTTTTCACACAAAGGTATGATTTACAGATATATTTTTGATTAATAAAGGCTTATTTTCACACAATTAGTTGCAGAATGTCATGTTACGACTTTAAAACATTTTTAACATCCTGCACCATTTGAAAACTGATACTTTTGAATGTTGTTGTCACACATACAGCTTCATATGTTTGAGCTTTCAAGTGTAGTAGGTTTACTCGAATCAGGGACCAGAAAACACTGCAATATGTACCTGTACCAACTTAATACAAACGTGCCACGGGTACGTATTAAACGTGTGTTTTAGTGCCACTCTCTGGACATTTCAATTTGAAACTGTGGAGGAACGTGCAGTAAGGTACACAATTACGGAGTTGCAGAAATGTATGTACTGTAAAGGCACATATTTCCAATGAGCCTGGGTTGTTTAGTTTACATATTATCATCATATTTATAGCAACAGCCTATAGCCGCTGAGAGGCTAAGTAGAAGGAAATCCTCTGAAATTCTCTGTTCCCGTTCATTTGTTCTCACTTATAATTAGTGACATGGTAACATAAATAGCAAAGAACATTACAACATACTGCTTGAGACGGTCAACAGAAAGTGAGCGCTCCCGCTACTCACCCCCTCTCTACACACCTAGACAGGAAACATAACCAAATAAATATCCACCTGTACCACCCATGTGACCAAAATCCAGGAAATACGAAACACAGTTCAAAATAAAAGACTGTCCTTACAATATTAATTAATTAATAATTGATTGCCTGTTTTCCCTTTACTTTTCCTCCATCAAGAAAGAAGAGCATTTAATTTCCCAGAATGTATTATCGGTGAATTCTAACAAGAGATAATCTTGCAAAGGTGTGCAGTGCTAGTATTGCATAAAGCATAACAGCAACATGTGCCTTGTTAACCAATCACAGTTTGACATCATTGAATTTATCTCAAAACTGTGCAAAAGCCAATCACTGTTTGCTCATATCATAGAAATAAATTAGTAAAATGAATACTCCCTGTCACAAAATTGTCTGTGACTTTGTTGTTCCTCAGTCTGCTGGTTCTTGTCTGGGGTAACCTGAAGTGTCTGCCCGAGGGCAGAGAGTCTGTGGGCAGGGTGAGAGGAGTCCTTAAGAACACTGTGTCCTTGATGCAAACACTGTTTTTTTCTGGATGTCCTCAGTGGATGGAAGTGGAGTCCCTGTAATGCGCTGGGCAGTTTTCACCACCCGCTGCAGTGCCTTACGCTCAGCAACAGAGCAGCTCCCATACCACACTGTGACACAGCTAGTTAGGATGCTCTCTATTGTCCAGCGATAGAAGTTCACCGGAATGGCTGAGGACAGCCGGTTCTTCTTTAGTGTTCTCAAGAAGAGGAGGTGCTGGTGAGTCTTCTTGACCATGCTGGAGGTGTTGGTGGTCCAGGACAGGTCCTCCGAGATGTGGGTCCCCAGGAACTTGAAGGATAAAACAGACTCAACAGCCATCCCGTTGATGTGAATGGGATCATGTGAGCCTCTTCTCTCCTTCCTGAAGTCCACAATAAGGTCCTTGGTCTTGGTGGTGTTAAGGAGCAGGTTATTGTCTGTACACCACGTGGCCAAATGCTGGA
>JAUMHQ010000315.1:2875643-2886562 GCA_032361165.1 Enteromius paludinosus | reverse complement strand
AATGGATGCCCTCGCCCAGTCCTGGCCGAGGCTTCCTCTCTATGCGTTCCCTCCGACCCCTCTGATAACCCAAGTCATCAGCAGAGTCAAGGAGGAGGGCCACAAGCTCCTCCTGGTAGCCCCTATGTGGCTGAACCAGCCGTGGATAGCGAGCCTTTACACGATGCTGACAGCAGCTCCGTGGCCGATTCCCCTGAGACGTGACCTGCTATCTCAGACGAAGAGCCTGCTCGCCTCCCAGAGCGTGTGTTAGACACTATTTCTCAAGCTAGAGCCCCGTCCATGAGACGCCTCTATGCTTTGAAATGGGCTGTGTTTTTTAGATGGTGCACAGAACGCCGTAAAAAAAACCCTTAGTATGACATTTCACTGATTTTGTCATTTTTACAATACCTGCTGGATATGGGCCGAGCTCTATCCACCCTCAGAGCTTACGTGGCGGCTATAACAGCCCACCACAACCTGATAGCAGGACAAACCGTGGCAAAAGATGCATTGCTAATCCAATTTCTGAAGGGCGCGAGGTAGCTGAGGCCCCCCCCGCCCTCGCACTGTCCCGTCGTGGGGCCTGCCCACGGTACTGAATGCCCTCAGAAACCCGCCCTTTGAGCCCCACCAGACGGCGACAGTGAAAGCGCTGATGCTTAAAACTGCCGTGCTCTTAGCACTGGCATCTGTTAAGCGAATAAGTGACCTGCAAGCGCTGTCTGTCAGCCCTGCATGCCTTGAATTCGGCCAAAATGACTCAAAAGTCATCCTGAAACCGAGGCACCTAAAGTACTTTCTACACCGTTCAGGGCTCAGGTGGTCTCTCTAGCGGCTTTGCCGCCCTCTGAGGGCCAGGATTCCAACCCTCTCTGCCCCGTCAGGGCATTGAGAGCTTATATCGAGTGCTCAGCTGACTTCAGATGCTCTGAGCAGCTGATTGTCTGCTTCGGTGTCCACTCCAAAGGGCTGCCGGTATCGAAGCAAAGACTCGCAAAATGGGTTGTGAATGCTATTTCACTGGCTTACTCTTCAGCGGGCCTGAAATGCCCCCTGGGAGTTAAATGTCATTCAACCAGGTCCACTGCCTCTACTTGGGCCTGGGCTAATGGTGTTTCTCTATCAGAGATATGTGAGGCGGCCGGCTGGGTTTCGCCGTCCACTTTTGCCAGATTTTATAATTATAATTTTAATTTTTTTTTATTATTAGCGTTGCACGCTAAGGTTCTCTCTGCCGAGTGACACTTGCTGTTCGAGCCGCTCTAACCTGGCCGCGAACCAGCTTTTCTATACAGTACCACTCGCAGTGCCAGACAGCGCTATTGCCTCTGAGCTCCCTTATACGTAGCGAGTCAGACCTTACTTATCAATACATGCTCTCTAACTGCAGCTCCTCAGCTTCAGTTATAGCAAGTCAGTATTATGCTCTCAGTTCACTTGCAGCGCTCTCAGCGCCTTATTATCAAACTAAACTCCCTTCTGTGAGTGAGTTGGTCAAAGTTACAGTCGCTATGGGCTCCCTAAACTGCAATTGCCTTAGTTCCAGTCACAGCTCGGCGAATCTAAACTCTGAACTGTCCGGCACCCGCCGGCTTATACTGAGTGTATGCACATCTATCTTGACTGTGCTGTGAGGCACTAATGCTTAACAACTCTCCTTCCAATGAGAGTTATTATGACTCGCGCTTGATGGCTGCTGTATCCCACATCAGTCACTGCCTGGTTAAACACAGTTAAGCGCTCCAAAACAACAAATGGCCGACTTAGGAGCGTTATAATCATATATCTGAGTTTCCTCACTGTTTGACCGCCCTGCGCTCAAAGAGACAACCGGCTCATGATTGCATCACTTCTATATTCTTTCACCCGCCGCATGAGCGCCAAGGGCATAGGCTCATAGCCTCGAAGTGATTGGACAAGGGTGCTTGTGACATGTGAGACCTCGGGTTTCCCCTAGGTCTGCTCTCAGGCTTCAAGATTCCAGACCTTATAGCACGGCGGGATTGTACTGTGTTCCCCATGCGTCTTAGCATGTCTCAGGGAACAGGGGTTACGGAAGTAACCCCTACGTTCCCTTTCGACATTTCACTCGTACTGCGTTCTGAGCCGTGCTATGAGAGGCCGTCGCTTCAGTCAAATTAACCTGAAGATGGCTGGCGGTTCCTCATCTTAAATAGACGAGATTTGTGCCATATCACACCGTTTGGCGCCCAATGTAGCCATTGGCCCAGCACTTCGCGCCAAGGGGGTGTGGTCGACGGTATTGGCCCGTTGTTGGCAGGTCCTTCCCTAACTGGTTAAAATAAGTCCCCTAGCAACGGCCCAGATACCGAGCAGTTTTAGTTTTCCCCATGCGTCTTACCAGATGCAGTACTCGTTCCATGTCTCAGGGAACAGGGATTACGGAAGTAACCCTTACGTTTACATAGCTATTTCTCTGAAAAAAATAATGCTACAACCAGTCAGTCTGAGATCTTCTTCTTTTTGATACTACAAGTGAATTTTGCTCCTGAATGTTTTAAAGAGAACCAGGCTTTAGATGATTAAAATGGCAGTCTTTGATTCTACTTGCACATGCCATTGACTAATAATATCAAGTGATTCTGCCATCTCTATGAAATATTAAGTTTGACCATAATAAATCTGGCCTACTGTGATGGAGGTCGTAGGCTCCAGTTAATGATTATAATCATCAGAAGGATCCCACGCCAGCTTCAGCTGGAGATCTGGAGTTTTAAACAGATTACTGTCAATGCTTTTTACTGAGGTGACATTTAATTAAAGAAAAGCCAGGGATTCCTAGTTCAATTCAGTTATGTCTAAGAGACAGACCAAGTGATTTATACACTTAGCATTGACAAGACAGGAAGTTCTCTGTGTAAAACAACACCTGCAGACATGTTCTACGTGATGGTAAAATTAAAATGGAAGAGCAAACATGCAGTAGCTATCTCTCTCTGTCTTTCCCGCTCATTCCGCGTCTGTGCAATTTCAATGGTTTTATCTGTATAATGCCAGCATTGACTATCCTATCCTGTTTTAAACGGATTGCTCGCTCCTGTACATTACGTTTGGTTGCACATCGAGCAGTGTTATCAGTAAACAGAAACTCGGTTGCACAGGAGATTATTCATTCTGTACTACGTGTGTTTGTAGTAATGAGATTAGAAAACACTCACAAGATGCTAAGCTGCCACCAGAGGGCATCCCATCATTACTGTCATGAGCTTTATCAGTGTCAAATGAATTCCAAGCTTCAGAGGCATTGAAAACGCTGTTCAACGCTATATGTAACCTTTACAGCTTTGGAGAAAAAATGCTGCGTTAATGACAAAGAGGTCTTTTTTAAGCAGTCATGTTATAGCCTTGTAATTTAATACACGTTAAGAACAAAATTCATACTTTGTGGAAATCATACTTTTACCATGTGTTTTTGGATATCAGCAATGAAACAATGCTTTATATGACCACCTGAGAGCATCACTGTACCGCAGTATTGACATACTACCTTTTTGTATAGACAATTGATATATTGATTTCTTCTGACATAACATTTTATCTGACAATCATTCAGCACCATATTATATAGTGTGTGTGTGTGTGTTTGTGTGATTCTGCCGTAGTTTAATGTGTTGTGATGTATTTACTGTATATCAGTGGGATGCTGTTTTGAGACCAGTTGGATGTGAAGTATAGATGTACAGAATTTTATGTAGTAACTGATTGCCAGTTCTCGCTGTTCCTCAGAGCTGTCTAACCTCTCTTGGGCTCATGCTCAGTTTCCTCTGACTTCCTGGAAAAACGTAAAGGTCAAAATTGATGTAGTCATAAGTGTTTCTGTGAGTGAAAGGTTTTGTGTTTTATTTATGGGTGATTCTTCTCCTACAGGCATTTTGGTTTATCTTTATTAAAACTAGCAGGTTTCAAGCTACTTTTCTCCATGTTTTATTTATTATCTTTTATTTTATTTATTCATTTTATTTTTTTCTTTTCTGAGAAGTGTGTCCAAATGGAATTCAGTACATTGCTTTTTGTACCAGTTCACAGTCTGGAGGAATTGATGTTAGTTGTCAGAGCCAGTCTTCTGATCATTCAGTAGTTGACAGATTTAATGGGTACTCTGATTTGTTTAGCTTCAGAGTCAGAATGTTGCCAGATTTGCACTGCAAAGGTGGCACCGAAGCGCTTCTGAAGTGGCATTTAGGTGTAAACTTATCTTTACCAGACTGTTTAATGCTTCTTAGAGGTGACATGAATGCATTTACACAGCAATTACAACTGTATGTTACAGACTGAGGCGAGTATGAGTGAGGCATAATTTAGCCTGACTTTTTTGGCATTCTGGATTTTTAAGCCACAAAGCATTGTTAACTTTTTTTTTTTTTTTTTTTTTTTAATCTCTTTATTCCATCCAGTTGGAAAATATGTTTGATATTGTGATCCCATTTTAGAACATTTTATTGTCAGTTGTTATGTGTATCTTAGCAACCAGGTTTCTGTGTCGGAACAACCTCAGAATCTGATAGTGTGTCATCTTGTTTTTGTTTTTTTCTGTAACTACAAGTCATAATCATTCAAATCTAAAAGGGTTTGTATGCACATCCACAGACCCTGTAGTTAAAAAAGCATCCATTAAACCTATTTTTGTCATAATCAGACCACAGTGTATGGTAGTTTAAGTTGAAGTAAGGCCCCTACTCTAAAACCGCTGAGCCCCTATATGAGTTCCTTTACGTGACGTTTCTACCAGTTGTGGTTATTTACCATTACTGCCATTTCCATTTACCTCAAGCAAAGGCAGCTCGGAAAGACGACAGAAGTTTTGCTGTGATACGTGAAGGGCAACACTTTAAACATCTGACCTTCCAGGCAGATTAATGATAGAAAGGAAAGTGTAAGGATTGTGATCTAAACTAGAGAAAGCTCCACTCAGCTTTTGCTAAATGGTTTTGGCTTTTAAAAGGATTTGCTTGAGCAAGTTGAAAGTAAAAATGAATAAATTCTTGCCTTTGAAACTCCCAAAAGGTCTACATACAAGCAATTAGGCAGTAGTGTTCTAAAGGACCATTCTCTCTGAGAAGTAATAGTTTTTCATTAATCCAATTTTCTTTCACATTTTAAAGGATATTTCAGTCAAAACGGAAAATTCTGTCATCATTTACTTACCTTCATGTCTTTACAAAACTGTATGACTTTATATCTTTCATAAACCAATAAGTATCTGAATGTTTGAGCTACTCTTTCTATACAATGAAAGCAAATCGTGACCACAGCTGTCAAGTTTCAAAAGGACTTAGTAGTAATATCTATACAAACCTGTATGGAAATAGTTATTTTTTTTTGTGCATTAAATTTTTTTTTTATAAAAATCTCAACCTAGTCTCATAAAAATATGTGCCTTGGTGCACTTTTTGTGCAACACTGTGTCATGTACCTCACTGCATGTTTCACTGCAGCTTCAAAGAGAAATGTCCACTGAATGGCGCTAAAACACAGGTTCAGTATGGGAACCCTGGTACATTTATATCACTTTGACATAGGTGTGTATTGTTGTGTTTTTATTACGTTGCTTTAGGTAAAAATATGCGGGGAATGTTGTTAATTGTTAATGTTGGAATTATCGTGTTGCCCTATAACAAATCTAACTCTAAACCTACCGGACAGTGTAAACAAATGAAAAAAAATTAATAAAAAAGACATTTGTTGATGCAGCCGTGCCATTTCAACTTCCTTTTAGGCATAATTGACCTGTTTTGTCAAACCGTAGTAACACAGGATTCGAACCAGAGTTTTTCAGCACCGTATAACGCCGTATCACATGAGCTACCGAGTACACCAACCGTCTATAAAAACCCAGAGATATGAAGCTGGATATGTGTGATGCTAACATTCAAAAGCATTCGTTTTCAAATATTCCAGCACATTAATATTGTTTAGAAGTCATAACATGATATTTGTCCAGGAATTGTCTGAAAATTACGCTTTATTAATCAAAACTCTGTAAATTTGTGTGAAACTGAATAAAAGGTGTCAGAGTTATACTGTCTCTAGTGTTCATTTCTTTTAGAAACTGCAGTGATATGTAATCACTGGTACGCCTTTAGGGTCTTACTAAAAAGTGCACCCAGGTATGTTTATGCCATTAGAAAAAAAGCAACAACAAAAAAAAAAACAATTGAGTAAAATTAACTTTTAAAAGACTTGAGTTTCCACATTTGTAGTACAGTCATTTTTGATCTCTTGAAATGACAGAGACATGCATTTACACAGCAATTACTACTTCACTCTTTGATACATTTTAGTAACTTATCTCTTAAAACTCTTAAAAGACCGACGATGGGAGTAAGAAAACATTGCAAAGAATTTAAAACAGACAATGTAACCAAAAGGTCAGAGGTTAACAGGCGCCTGTGTTGTTAAAAGTACTGCAACAACTTAGTTGTGCAGGAGTTAAAGGTCACAGCTGTATGCACACAGAGACTTTATTTATCCTAATAAGCCTCCAAGTGCTGCAACCCTGCATAACACAAGCATTAATGCTGCTGAAGAAAGAACAAAGCCAAACAGTAATTGTCAAGGAACCTGCACACACACACACACACTTAGACTTAAAGCAGTGTTGGCAGAACTGTTGTTCAGCTACTGATAAATCATAGTGAAATATAAGAAATGAATGCACAAAACTGAAATATTGTGTTGAAGTGGAAAGCAATGTCGTTACCTTTTCCAGAATAGTTTTGGCAAACACTGCTTTTTAATCGTCATCAGTCTTTGAGGTTCACTTAAACTTCAGTCTTATTTATCTTCGAATATGATTTATAATGCATATATGTGTGTGTGTGTGTGTATATACATATATGTCTTTTTAAGAGGTCAGTTTTTAAAACTTAAAGCATAAAGTTATTCAAAATTAAGTTGTAGTTGCTGTGTACTGTATGACATAAGTTTTATTAAAATGTAATGCTGTTTATTCAGTTAATAGCTTCATTTAAACATTAGTTCCTATATTTATTGTCTTGTCTTGTTGAGAGACATTTCCTTGTGCAATCATTACGAATGCAGTAGTAATTTTGAGCATGAACCCATGCCAGTAATAGTTCTTTTTGTTTTCAAAGGCCAGTCACTGTAGTTTTGTAATGACTTCAGTAATTTGCCTAATTGCTTTTTTTCCAAGGATGAGTCAAGAGTCTGTTTATGAGTGGAAGTGGTTTGTCAAGATAAGAGTACAGTGAAGTGAGTATTTGATAGTCATATCTCACCTGACTGATGGCAATGACACCTACACAGTACTGGAAGTTTACAGGTGCTATCGCACTACAAACCCCAGGAGAGTTTCTCCACGGCCCACCTTACATTCCCATACATGGGCTTAACACATGTTCTCGAATGGGAGGGGGTGAGATGAGAGATTGTGCCGTGGGGGCTGGGAATGAACATTGTGGTCTGGGGTGTTTATGGTGAGAACCCATGCAGACACAAGGAGCACAGCGTCACTTTCAAGAATGTGAATTTGTCATAGATCTTGAAAGATTGTCTTTAGCGGTGCTAAAGTCTCCTAGCTGTCTTAAGAACTGATATTGATATGACGGTGCCTGTCTTCGCTGTTGTTTTGACCTCAGACGAACTTTCATCCAGTGTAGGAAATCTTCAAAGTTAAGGCAGCTCTGCAGGGTTAACAGAGGTACCGCATGCAGCACTTACTCACGCGGTGTAGCTTACAGATGTCAACACTTCAGATGAGTTGTTAATGTGACTCTCACAATAGTTTCACTAAAAATTGAAAGTAACACGTTTTAGGGTTCATAACAGTGATCATTAGCGATGATAATGCTAGCATTACAGAGGAATGTTTTACTGCTAAGAGGTTGCTCTTTGGTAGCTCAGGGCAATCAGTTATGTTTCATCTAAGTGTCAACTTGACAGATGGCATAGAATTCTTATGGAGAAATAAATTAGACATTTATGATGTACAATAATGTGTTTAATACGAAATGAATCCTTTTTGAATGAGACATTAGTGAGGTCATTTTGAAATTCTGGCCAGTCTGAGCACAGTTTGAAACATTTACAGTAGATGAGACTCTGAGACTCTAAGGAGAGATTGTTGAGAGTGTCATTTTTCAGAAGCTAATTTCTACATTTGCTGTCCGTTAAGAAATCTGCAAGGAACCGTTGAAATATATAATAAATGATTTACAGTAAAAAATATTTTAAGTGATTTAATGATCTGTTTTCAACATTGACGGTATTTAGACCACATTGTAAACGTTCATCACAGTTATTCGAATCCCGCAGTCCAGTTACAGTATAGAAGTCTCTTGAAGTGAAAAGTTTTAAAACATGTCAATGAATTCAGCATTAAAGATATTTAGACCACTTTATAAATGTTCCTCACAGTTATTTGAATCCCAATTCTGATTTGGAATAGAAAATGATTGAGTTCCTATAAAACATTACACAGACTTTGGTGTTTTGGCAAAACTGAGCACAATTTGCAATATTAATTAGATATTTTTAATAATTCAGATGTATCTGAAACTCTATGAAGATATGTGAGAATACTGGTGTCATTAGGGCAGGTGAAAAATCAGTTTTTGCTCTCGCTTGCAGTCTACAAGAAACAGTTCTAGAGATCTCTTATTTGATTTAAAATGAACAGTTTCTGGCAGGTTTTAAAGCCAATGAATTCAGCATTGAAGATATTTAGACCACTTTGTAAATTTTCATCTGTTATTTGAATCCTAATTATGATGATTTGGAATATTGAGTTCATTTGAAAATCTTGCAGACAACTCTGTGAAGAAACTGTATACAGTATGTGAGATTACTGGTGTCTTTTACTCAGGAAAAAAAAATTTTGCTCTCCTTTGTAGTCTAAAAACAATTATGATACATAGAGATCTCTTGTTTGATGGTTTTAAAACATTTGCAATGATTTAATAATCCAGTTTCAATCATCACTGAATATATTTAGACTACTTTTTAAATGTTTGTCACAGACATTTAAATCAAAATTATGATTTGGAATGAGAAATTATGAAGCTCATACAACAATTTGATGAGCACATGTAGCTTGAGATGTTACTGAAATGTAAACTCTACAGTGATACATTTGAAATTATGATATCATTGTGTTTGCAAGAAAATCAGCTTTTGCTCTCCATTCAATCTCATTGCTGTCTACAGGAAACAGTTGAGATACAAAGAGATCTCTTGTGTGATTTAAAGTTAAAGGTTTGTCAGGTTTTAAAACATTTTATATTTTGTTAGTCATTTAATAATCAATTTTCTAATTTTTTATACCACTTTTTTACAGTAAATGCTTTTACTTTTGCGCTGTAAATGCTTTTTATTATGCAGTTATTAACTTTCCAATTTTGGTTTTTTTTGCAAGCAAGCAGCATAGATAAGCTACCCAGTATCATGGTATTTATTTGTGGCAGGGACACATTTATTTCGTTATTTTCTGAAGTCCAGCACGTTTTTTAAACTAATTGATATGCATTAGTTAAAAAAACATGCTGGACTTACGAAAATAACAAAATAAACGTGTCCCTGGCACGAATAAATAGATTCAATTTCGTGACTACTGCATATCATGAACTGCAGTGAGACTGGGTTGAGAGTGCTTCTGAGAATTTCAATACACAAAACTATATGTCAGTTAACAATTAAAACCAAAGTACTTGGCTTACAGTGATAGTGTAACCTTTATCTTCTCCGCCATGAATGGAGGACAGAATTGGATAAATCTTGTGGCTAACTGGAGGAGGATCATGAGTCACTACTAAACTAGCAGTCTATCCAAACTCAGCCTTGAGCCAAACACTTGTCTATATCTAGACTAATTGACTTTAACACAGAGAAACCCACCTCTTTGTACCAAAAAGAATTGATGTGAATAGTTGTAAAATGAATGCACTGAGCTGGCGGGGATTTCTGTAAACACTTACCACTCATTAGTGTACAAATTTAATGTTGGAAAGTCCATCTGTAGTATAAAATACAGTATATGTACACAGTATGTACAGATACATGTATGTAAGTGTGTTTATTTTTTTCCACAACTAAGATGGTAAGAAGTCTAACAGCACGACAGAGTCAATTCGCAGAAATATAGACTGTGACCACTATGATTCATAATGTTTCACTTCACTGAAATTATCTGTGATATGCGCAATTTCAGTCTTTTTCCATCCTATAGGGAAAAAATATCACAGTCACCCCAGGGAGATAAATATTCACCAATAGATGAAAGAAAAAAAAAATCAGTACACTTACTTCATTTATGATTAGCAATTCAGACAATGAGCTAGAATGGCAGGTGGCAAAGACCAGTTGCAAAAATGTTAACACTTTATTTCAATAATCCACATTAGACATTCTACTAACAGTAAGTAGTTTTGTAGCTAAATATTAACTAGCAGTCATAAGAATATTAATAGACTGTTTTATCTCTTTTAACTCTTTATTTTGATGGGTCCACAACATACAACATATTGAATATGAGAAACTTTGCAAGCAGGGTTTGAAATCAACACCCACCAACCTGTCAAATGCGGGTAAAAATCAGCTGTGGCTGTCAAATCACTAGCCAAAGTTATGTTTACTCGTTCATTTCTTAGGGAGGTTTATGCAAGCCAAATCTTTTTGGTTTAGTGCAAATACTGAACTCATGAGACATCGTGACATTATCGAGTATATTGCAAAAACCAAACAAAACTAAACTAAAGAGTGTAATACGTGCTAACAATACGCAACTACATGGTGAAGTCTGGTTAGACCAATCAATTCATTTAGTTAATCAATATTAACACAATTGCTGTTTTATCTTAAAAACCAGCATGGTTACAAATGCCACAGCCATATCACCCTGCAGCCCAGGCCTGGTTGCCCACTGAAGCTAAGCAGGGTTGAGCCTGGTCAGTACCTGG
>JAUMHQ010000315.1:2836211-2857742 GCA_032361165.1 Enteromius paludinosus | reverse complement strand
ATAGATAGATAGATAGATAGATAGATAGATAGATAGATAGATAGATAGATAGATAGATAGATAGATAGATGATAGATTTTAAAGCTTAAAGGAACACTCTACTTAAAAAAAAAAAAACATCGTTAAAAAGTTTTAAGCATAGCTTAGCATAGATCATTGAATCCAACTAGACCAGTAGCATCAAGTACAAAAATGAGTTTTGATATTTTTTCGATTTAAAACGTCTGTTCTGTAGTTATATCGTGTACTAAGACCGGTGGAAAATAAAAGTTGTGATTTTCTAGGCTTTTTCAATGATCTATGCTAAGCTATGCTAAAAGTGCTATTTCCAGACCCGGAGAATGGCTGATTAAATTCCAAAAGTTGTAAAACTCAACTTACTGTATTAACTCTGGGGGAGTTAGAGACTGAGCCTTCGAGTTTTCCTTTAAGTCTATAACATGAATTCAAGCGCTCATAAAATATGTTAATGTTCCTTGGCTTTAATTGTCTTCAGAACTGAAGAACTGTCATTAAGAGCCTGATTACAGTAAAAATTTCTTAAGTATATCCAAATTTTTTTAACAGTGATTTTTAGATAGCTTGCAATTTTAAATGTTACAAAGCTAGGAACTCTATTTAATTTTTTCTTCTACTCAGTTTTTAATGCTGTGCAGAAGTGATCTGTTTCCCCCAGTATTCCCTGGCCACAACTGTTACTGTACAGACTACATGAAATACCAGAGCAACGCGGACAGGAAACTTTGATTGGAAATATGACTGTAGCTGGTGTTCATATGGCCTCAATATTGACTTCCTCCCCTGACACGCAACAATACAATAAGTCCACCGAACAATTCTAGAGGGGAAGAATGAGAACTTTATTTGAGCCCAATTACACTAGACCCGCCATGAACAAGTCTTCTGATCCTTTATTGGATCACAACCATCAATGTTTTAAAGTCAGTTTTTATTTAGCTGGATGCCACATTTGTTAAATAAAAGGGATGTCTCGCCTAAAAAGGAACATTCTGTCATTACTTTTTTTTTTATTAAACCTCATCTTAAACCCTTACTACAGTTTTTTATGTAACATGGAATATAGATTACAATTCATTTGTACCATGGCATTTATGGCTGTATCTTTGGTTTTTGTTTGCTTGTTTGTTTGTTGTTTGAGCTTCAGCTTTTTTGTGTGGCATGTAAAAACGACATAATAAATATATAAATAAAAATATATATTTTTTTAATTAACAGCATTCAGATCAGTGTTGTTTAATTATTATTTATATACTATTATACTATTTATTAATGTTTGAAATTCGCTTTAATTTGTATATATTTTTTTATTCTATTTTAATTTTAGTATTTTATTTTAGTATTTTATTTAATACATTGCCTTCTTATCATTCTCTTCAGCCTATCTCTCTCTCTCTCTCTCTCTCTCTCTCTCTCTCTCTCTCTCTCTGTTTTGCTGACCATCATTATTAGGGCAGAACAAAGATTTGTCTTCATTCATCTCTCCCCTTTGGCTATTCATGCTTTCTCCCATCATCATCATCATCATCTCCACAAATGTGGGATTCTGAAGGCACCACATACAGGCAGAGGGGCAGAGAACCCTCTAACCCTCCTAAAAACCCCACCCCAAACCTCACTACAGATGGTTATCCCCCGACCGCTGAATGAATCTTCTTTCATGCTTATAGCTTCCAAGGCTCTAAGACCCGCTTATTTTCATGCACTTCCTTGGTAACATGGGCGTCTGCCTTCCCGAAATAGCGTGTCTGATGGGTTTAGCCGTGTGTGGTGTGGCAGCGCCGCATGGAGTAGAATGAGGGTGGGCCATGCTAATTCAAAAACACATATGTCTGAGCCATGTAAAGCAAGCACAGACACTCTTATTTGTCTGAGTGCTGATTTGCATTGTTTTCCCTGACCACCTTCCCTAATGGAGTCTTAACCTGGCTTTTGATTCATAGGCTTCATACACAATGAGCAGGGGGTATCTGTAGATTACTTTAAAAACAAATTCATTAAGCATGCCCTGCAACATCATTAAAGACAAAAATAACACTTAAATTTATATATATATATATTTATATATAATCTTCATACTAACACAACTGAAGCCCCAAAGTGATTGCTAAAGAACAAAGCCTCCAACCTTAAACAGATTCAATCAATCATTTGCAACAAAGACCTATTAGAAACAGAGGTGGCGCTATTCTCCTTAAAGGGGCAGGTCACCCTAAACAGTGCCTTGTGTTTCTGAGAATAAATCAATTTGTAGCTAAATGTAGTGTTAATGTGGAGTTTTGGAAACCATGTTGCCTTATGCATAAAATATTTACACAATGAGCCCTTTAATATACAATAACTTCTAAATAAAAGTGTAAAATTAGTTTGTCATCCCAAAAACAATGTTCATTATTAATGCCTAAAGGACAGAGGATGCTTGTCAGAAATAGTCAGTACTGTCATACATTGAGGGTTTTGAGTATGATGAAATTATTTGCTTTGGTAAATAAAGTTAAACACAATAAATAAACAATTCAATAAATAAATAGTAAAAAAAACTATAAATATTAAATAGTAGTATGACATAATATGAAATTACACTAAAAATGTTATATATATTTTTTAAGAACTTCTAAATATCAACTACCCGGCCATATTTAAACCTGAGGTGTAATACATCAATAGCATCAATAATCGAAAATGAAGTGTAGAACATCAAGCCTGATCCCTTAGACTATGTCTCAGTCATTAGAACAACAAATCCATTCCCTCTCAAGCAGGATCTAGTCATAATCTTTCCTAGGCCAGCCTATCACAGCATCCCCACAGCAGATGCTCATGCATACAGCCTGAACCATGCCTCTGTTATGGTGGATCAATCCTAATTAGCCTTATGGCTACTGCATCCCACACAAACTCCAGACTATGTCGAGGCAGACTAGCTGCCCTAAGGTTAGGCCTCCTGCGGGTTGAGTGTGAGGAGGAGAGACATCCTCTAATCCAACAAACCAGCAAACAGCAGCTGCACCCTGGCTCTAATCCTCCCCTCCTTCCACACCCTCAAGCACCGCCAAACACGAGCAAACTGTCAGGCGGCCCACCTGAGACCCGCAAATGTCAGACGCTTTCATTACATCACACACTTCTCCTTACAAAGCTGGTGTATTTGTCATCTAGTATTGATTTAGGCCTCTCCTCTCTATGTTGTCTTTGATGTTGTTGTCTAATATTATGGTGAGACAGCTGAAGGTACAACAAGGGTTGTCTGTTTGCTGCTCAATGTTAAAACGCGAATCACAAATGCTTTTCTGGAGTCAGAGAGCATGTCGTGCTTTCATGTACAACCGTCTGTTTAATCCAGGGTTGGATGTCTCTTAACTGCGTGTACTTTGTAGAGCTGTACCGAGATCTCCAGTTTCTCATTTATCTCAAGAATACAGGCTACAATAAATTTCATTTGATTTTTTAGAAAATCTTTGGCATTTCCAGAAAAAAATATAAAAACATCAAGACAGAGCCACTGATTGATGAATGACAACTGGGAATATTGTCCCAAATTGCCCACCTCATAAATATTTAGACTAATTTGCACTCTATTTAACACATTTTACCACATCTAAAATCATATCTGCTCAATCCTGCCAATTAAAAAATAAAATAAAATAAATATCAGTGCAGTAGGGGTGTAACAATACACTTTATTATTTTTTTTATTACAAATCAATTAAAAATCCTGCCAATGCATATGTAATTGATCTTAAATCATGGGTTTTTGAATTTTGAATCAGTTGCTTCATTCATAAGTTGCAAAAATGAATTCTTAAAACACATAAAC
Organism: Enteromius paludinosus; assembly: GCA_032361165.1. Lineage (NCBI taxonomy): Eukaryota > Metazoa > Chordata > Actinopteri > Cypriniformes > Cyprinidae > Enteromius > Enteromius paludinosus. Next base: position 2,853,907 of record JAUMHQ010000315.1, on the reverse strand, counting down.
ATTAAAATACTTCCAATGTACAAATTATTGGAGACGTGAGTGCATTTCTTTGTAAATCAGAATATACTAAATTATTCATGAATTCAACTGAGAACCTATGAATTGTGAATGGAATTGATTCGCTGTCTAACCAAAGATTCACACCACTACAGCACAAATGAGGCTTGGAGAGAGGGAGGCCCACCCATTAAAATTTGTCCTGACTCAAGCGACAGCCTAAATAAAGTGACTAGCTAAAGTGTAATACCTTGGCTAGGGGCTAAATGACACAGCAGTTGTATTCACACACTAATTAAGCCTTTTGCCAAGACAATCCCCCAAGTTTTCCTCCAAAACAGCCAGCGAGCGCATCTACATTCAGTCTCCACACAAACTAATTGGTCTCAAGCGAGTGTGGATGGATGAAGAGAGAGAGGCCTAGGTGTTTCACCACAGAAGCACTCAAGAGCCGGTGTGGAAAAAAGAAACAAGGCCTTCATTAACATAAAGGGGCTTTCATCTGGGACTTTAATCAATACATGCAGGTTAACTGCACACAATCACATAATAACCACACAAGCACAAAATCACATGCTCTCGTTGGCCAAAAGTCGAGAACTCGACTGGCTCGAACACAACGACTCACATTTATATAATGTTACACAGACTTTGATATATTTTGACATTTAAATTAGAATGGGTAATATAAATTAACACCTAGCAATGGGGCAATGAGCCAAATCTAAAAAAAGAGTGGTCACACTATACTTTTCTTTTCATTTACAAGTTTTGGTAAACTTCACTGCAGATTCACCGAGAAATGTCCAATGAGTGACGCTAAAACACAGGAACAATATGTGAACCCCAGCACATTTTTATTGGTAGTTCTTGCTATGTTTACACCAAATTCAACCCTAAACCTACCAGATAGTGTTAAACCCACCGTTTATGAAAACCCATAGATATAAAGCTGAACATGTGTGATGCTAACATTCAAAATCATCCATTTTCAAATTCCCCAGCATATTATTATTATCACATGACAAAAAGTCACATGACATTCTTCAAGTAATTAATCAAATAATTAATTGAAAATTAATCGTTAATTTCTTTTAGATACTGCAGTGATATGTACTTATTGGTACATATTTTGTGTATCGTTAATAAGTGCACCTATTATGCAAGAGGAAGATCGATATAGTTTAATTCTCGTCATTATACATTACCGTCATTCTCCTACTTGGTAATGTTCAGTGCTCTGCTACAATCTGTTTTGTTAAAAGTAAATAAAATTGATTGATAGATTGATTGATTGATGTGACAACTAAAATCCCACTGAAATTAAAGAATTTATACTAAAAAACAAACTTTAAAGATTTAATTTATGCAGAACAGTGGAGTAGTACCACAGATTCCACAGTTCTAGAGTCTGCTGTTCATTTTATATCATTATATATAACAACACTATTTAATTTTTTTGTATAATGAGAGTTATAAAACAAAATGACTACAAAAATCAGTAGTGTGGCCTGCTTTCTGGCCCACCTTATGCTCATCTTAGATTAGTACTTTTCTAAAGCGCCTACCACTCAATATAATCCCTGAGAAGTATGTGAGATCCGACCCACGATGAGCATGAACAGGACACTAATTCTGTGAAGCAACAACACTGACCTTAATCTCTTAACAGGGTGTGAAAGAATCACCTCTCCAACAAAGACCCACGGGTCACTGTGTTACAGATACACCTGACCCGTATGGCTTGGTTTTGACCAATTGATTTATAGCAAGAGGTACTAGGATCTAAATCTAAAGGACACACGCACATGATTTACAACCACAGAGTGGTTTAGAAACTCTATAGCATGAAATCATACAAACAAATCTGCTAAATAAATCTGCCATTATGGGCAAGACAAACTCCAAGATCACCCTGACTAGCATAAAACTGCTTCAGACAAAAGCATAAAAAACAAACAAGACATACAGTACAAACAATCAGCACAACCGTGAACTTGATCATTCTTGTATACACAGTTCTTGTATAAACAGTTCAGTAAGAAGTTAATTCTATGTGACTTACATTTTTTTGTTTATGGAAATAGGTGCAAAGAAAATCGCTTCTTTGAAAAACACATTCCTAAATGGACCAGTGTTGGGAATAAACGAACTGAGTGACTCATTTATGATAACAGTTTCTTGTTTGGTTCCTGAATGAGTAGGTGTGTTTGAACAAAACAGTTAAGTGAATAAATCAATGACTTGGTCCTCAAAGAACTATTCATTAGAGTAAATGATTTAATGGCAAACTTGAATAAATGAGTACACAGGTTCAACAATCCACACCACAGTGCACACAAAGCCTGAAAACAACTGAACAAATAAACAAACAAACCGAAGTGAACTATTACATAATGCATAATGCTAAATGAAGCCTATTGGAATTAGATCATTTTCTGTAGAGAAAAAAAACAGGATGTGACTGAGTCACACACATAAAGCAATTGATTAAAATAAAGCAGGCACAGTAATTCTACCTCACTATCATGATAAACTTTACGCTGGAGAAAACCTGCACCCGAGCCACCTGGGACAGGTTATACGATTTGACCCTGAGTAAGAGGGACAGTAAATATTTCATGACTTCTGCCAACTGAAGTGCACTCAACACTACATACGCAAACATAGCCGCACTGTAACTAAAGCATTTATAAGACTTGTCAATCAAGTGATTCTCAGCAGGGTTATATCTTGTCTCTATTAAGTAAGATAACAAGATTATACACAGAGTAGTGGCCACACAGCTTATATAGCGCAGCTACCTCTCCCTCCCTCTTAAAAACATTCTTCTATTCCCACAGGTCTTCTGGATGTCTCCTCACTATTGGGCATTTCAGCTGGAAAACAACTGTGTTTTCCGCACACAGATGCTAAGTGAGATGGAAGAGGGCATGTCCAGAAACTGCTGTATTTATAACAAAATCAATCTTGTCAAGCTCATTCTTGTCTTGTGGTTTAATGTCTGGAAAAAAAAAAATCTCTTAAATAACAAAACTCAAGCTAGCTCAGAGCGAGCTCACAGTGCCCAAATCTGATGTTGTCCATGCTATTTCAAATCAGAGAAATGAAAAACGGGCCAAACATGATAGATTCCGACTGAAATCCCTGGAAAGATTATCCAGTTAGTTTTTATTCATCATTGAAGCTCTGAAGTGAAATTACTCAAGCTCATGATTATTAGAAGTTATGAACAGCACAGAATTAATTACACGATTTGATGTGGAAAAATATTCAAACGTCTGTCTGAAAAAGCAAAGCTAAAAGCAAAAAAAAAAATAGCATGCCAGAATGATAAATATAGACAGAGAGATTTATAAAGAGATGCTGTAAGTTTAAGTTTGGCAGCATCTTGTCAGGGACCTTAAGTGAGTTTGTCTCTAACTAAGAGCCTCCTGGACAGCAGATGGTCAACAGTACTGCAGTCAGAAGTTATCAACAGGTTTAAGATGTCTCTCACTAAGACTTCAGCTTGATGTGATCAGTTAGAAATGCCCACTTTAGTTAAATAAATTCCTTTCTTCACAATCACTCCATTGAACTACTACTGTTCTCAGTTACAAAAAGTAAATCAAGAAATAACAATAATAATAATTAACATTACAACAAAACATATTTTAAGTTAGTATAATTATATAATCGTATATAATCAGCAAAATATAGCTACCTTTATATTTTAAATGCATTCATTCCCAGCGGGAATTAATGTAATTGGGGGTCTATGGCATTAAATGTTTTTAAAGCTGCTGGAGCATCATGTGGGGGAAAGATCCACGGGTGGGTTACAAAAAAAACTCTAGGTGTTAAACAGAAGTATACTGTAGCAAAAATAATGTGAACAATGACAGTGGGATTTGGGATCTTCATCTCTTTGCCTGGAGTCCTACTGTCTCTGAGATTCAGCCCTAAAGAGATAAACATCAAGACTGACAAATGGCCCGCAGTCAAGCCTGAGAGCTGTGGAAAAAAAGCTCCAAGGAGCCAGAGGATGATGTCAGACCACATGGCAGACATGACAAGAGAAAATATCATTCAACCACAGCTCTGTGGCAGCTCTATAACACCCAGAAGGCCCACAAGCATTACCACAACATGATTATTATTCATTCGTGAGACGCAGAACTAGTTATTAATTATAAAATAACTATAACGGCTCACTTTAGTTGCAACAGTGATTTATTTATAAAAGCATCCTTGACACCATATCACACAACCCAAGACTAAGAAAATCAAGACAGCATGCTTACTGTTTATTGCACTGAATTAGCTGCAGTCTAACTGTATCAAAGTGATGTGCAAAGTATGGTGGAAATCAGAGCAAAGCATGACTCCTCCACCGTGTACATCTTCTCAAATAGCCGCCCCTGAGCGTGAAACTCTTTAAACATGTTTTTTATGCTTTTTTATGTTTTTTTATCGACCCTTATCGTCTACTTATTGTTTTGATTATGTGCATCCATCTGTAAAATCAAGCTGGAACAATGGTTTCAGTGTAACCCGTACATTTGCTCCAGCCTCATGCACATTCATAATTGGACAGGATATTTGGCAACCACATCACAGTGATGCAACATTTCTGACAGAAGAAAGGACAGACCATTACAGAGCTATTCTGTGCATGAATCCTTTGCATTGCTACTAACTTAGAATTTATCAGTCATTAACGAGGGCCAAAATACAAAAATCTATTAACAAAAAAAATCTTAATAAATACAATTTCAATATTTTCAAGTATTTATTCAAAATTATATTATTAATAAACTATACTGTTTAATTCATGTTTTATAAATGCAGTTAAACGCATCAGAATTTATAAATTATTAAATAAAAAACAAACAAAGCAGTTTGTTTAATATTTTTTTTAAAAGTGCACTTGTACCATTATTAAATAACTATTTTAACTGAAAAATAAAGAAATTATTAACACTGCTTATTAATGTTTAAAACATTAGTTAGATATATTAAAAAAATGCATCTCAGAATAATAATTTTTAAATAACATAACAATATGTTGGTTTTCTAAAGCGGACATAATTAACTTTTCATATGCAACTGTTTTTCTTTGGGAACAAACAACTGTCAACACTGCATAATGTCACTGATATTTTGCATAAAGTAAAATTAAAAATCATGGCTAATCCATATTGAATAAAACTATGGAGGAATTAAGTGCCTTGCTCGAGGATATAAATGTGACACTTTGGATCTCCCCTTGGTGGGTTTGAACCTACAACCTTTAGATAAGTCAGTTTGTTAACCACTACGCAGAAGCAAATAAATTCCTCAGAGGAAAATATAAGACTGCACTGCAATTTGAGCAAGACCCAGAGTCAGAAATGTAACAAATCTGCAGTCCTCTGAGTGAGTGTGAGAGCAAGCAGAACCAAAAATGACCGGTGGAGACCTAGAAGGTCAAAGGTCAACAGGCTTCAGCAATAAACCTGTCTTTTCAGCACAAGCACGTATATTAATATGACCTTACACTTTATGAGGAGGAGGAGAAAGGAGAGAAGTGAAGATCTAGCTGGAGTAAATTAGTCAGCTCAAGCCAAGGCATCAAAAGAAGCTCCAAGTTCCTATTTCCTCTCTCTCTCTCCTTCTCACCATCTCTGTCTTTTATTCACTGCCTTCGTTCTGCTTTGTGAAGAGCACAGGAAATTCCTCTCAAGTGAAATACTCATCCCATGGGCAGATTCAGTGCTGAGACTGAATCTGAGGGCGGGAGACTGCAAAGAGGGACAATTCTTGAAAAAAAGTGGGAATCCTGTTGGAAAATCCAGTTTAAACTGGTAACTGTGTTATGGAACAAGATAGCTGATTAGCATGTTTCAAAAAAACAGGTTGAGCCAGTTAGCAGCTAATGACCATCTTAGACGAGCTATAAATCAGTTACCATGTTATCAAACATGCAGATACCAATTTAAGCTTGAATTTAAAAGAGCGGGAAAGCTGAGTTAAACTTGAGGAAAAAAATATTGTATCCTTAATATAGCCTGTATGATTTAATTCTGATATAACTGTACTAAAACAAAGAAATAAAAATGTTAGTTTATCCAAGAAAGAAAACTAATCATTTATTTGCCTTCATGTAGCTCCAAACCTGTATGACTGTCTTTCTTCTGTGGAGCATAAAAGATGTTTTAAGAACGTGAGTAAACAAACCATTTTGGTTACCATTGACTTCCTAGAGATTTCTCTAAATATCTTTGGGTATGAGTAAATGATGAATAGTCTTTTATCTCTTTAAAGAGTAAAAGTCTATAACATACTTTGGTTAAAATTTCTCAATAGTAGTGTAAAAAATCAGCTCTGTTTTCAGCAATCCGTTCAAGTCCATGTTGCTTTAAATGCTAATGAGCTCTATTGACTCCGCCCCTCTTATCCGTGGGGTGGTGAGCAGACTGTAAACTCCGCTAACTGGCTAACTAGCTCTTTATTAGCAAAGGCGATTTGCAAAGATTTCTTTAAAAAATATTTACTAACCATATCAACTATCATTGAAGCGGAACTGTGCAGAACTACGTCATTTTGACAGGAATCTCAGAACAGTCTTTGTTTAGAAAGGGGTTGTAAAATAGAGGGTTTTGTTTTACATATCATTATAGGATGGGTGTGTACACACACTTATAACACACATTTGAGTTCAAATGCATTCAAATGCAGTTGAATTTTGCATTCAATGACCCCTTTAAGACTGGATAAATGGGTATCAGCTTGGTCAAGAGCATGGTTTTTAAGCAGAGAGGTTTTCTCCTGAGGCCATTAGCTAAGGCATTCAAGTAGAATGGAAAAAGTGCCAAGCCCCTTAATGGCTCAGAGCAATGCTCACCCTGCCCACATCACTGAACTCCAGGGTGCGGCCGGCAGCGCTGCCCAGTTGGCCTGACCTGCAACTGCACACAACAACTAACATAACAGGACATTCCCTTTGATTAGCTCCATATAAAGATATTCCACTCCTACGCTAACACAGCAACTGCAATAAGAAATCCAAAAAGCCCCAATTCCCTTTGAGTTTTTGAAAGTAAAATGAAACATCAGCTGTTCTATAACCTACTGTAGTGAGCTACTTTGGTGTACTGTCTAAATAAGGAGCTTTCTTGTAAAACACCATCCTCAGTAAAAAAGGAACATCATAACTTACTTATTTGAAACAGCTTGATCACATAGAGCTAGCACTGCCAAAAAGACACAACAGCAGACAAATATTGTGTAAAATATCATTTTCTGATCAGATTAAACTATTTTTATATTAAATTTAGTATAGTTTGCTGTTGGAGTGATAGTATGGACAAAGTTTAGGTCTATAAACCATACTGTTTCCACTATTTTTGATACTTAAACCGGAAAAGAAGACTAAAGTACTTTGAAGGAAAAGGAATATGATTTTTTGCAATGCAAGTGTAATAGTAGCTACCAGCCTTTCACTTAAAATGCCATCTAGGCAGGCATGAAGAGCTTTCTTAAAGAGTTCTTTTAGAATACATCTGAGAGTGTGAGAGAAACGCAGTGCATCCGTAATGAATATATCTTCCCGGCATTAGCGGTCTAATGCCACCACAATATTTACTTGACTCATCTTTCGCACTTACTGTTTGCAAACAAAACTTGTCTTTTCAACTCAGCAGATTGCCAGTGCTACACTCCAAAGACATTCCCAGGCATCAGATTGTGAATAATCTCACCCCTTTTCCTTGGTGGGAAAATTGCAAGTTCTCAGCCTGGCTGGAGTTAAATTGCACATTTAAATGTTTTGCCCTATTGGAAAATCCATCTCAAACTTCTAACTGGTACATGATAGGGCATGTAATTCACAAGCTGGCCACTTTAAATTGTTATGACCAGCTGGTATAAGATGGTCTGCCGGCTTGCACCAGGTAATGGCCACCAAAACATACCAGATTGGGGGTGGTGATGTAAGTGTTTTACTGAAGGACATTCAATTGCAAAGCAGGAAATGTGACCCTGACCCAGCTGCTGTCCCCCAGCTCCAATCCAAAACAAAACACAGATACCGGACACCAGATGGCCAAATCACAGTGTTTAATTGCTCTACGAAGGTTTTCACTACACCAATTAATTCATGAGTGTTTATAGTAGTGTATGAAATTGTTTGCAGTGGTTTAGGAGCCACATCCCCATATATGTACACACAAACACACACACACACACTGTAGACAAGGGTCCTTTCAGCAGGGTCTGTTTTTCTCTCGTAAACAGCCGTGCTTCTCTACTAAATGGGCTTCCACCCCCAGCTCCTCTCATATCCTCCTCACATATGGACTCCCCCACAGAGAATGAGAAGAAGGCTGTGAAAGAATTACAAGAGAGGGGGTGGATTCAGAAAGATGTGACTGAAAGAGAAACAAGAAGAAAGGAAGAGCGACATTGAGAACAGAATTATTTAAGATGGCAGTCGAGGACAATAACAGCATGAGCCATTTCTAAAGAAGTAAAGGTTAAAGTTCAACTTGATGGTATCCATATGCTGGGAAAAATTAAACAGAAGGAGGATTGCACTTTTTATTGTTGTTGTTGTCAGGTTTTCTGTCTATAACATATCTGCTGTTTGACACTAACGATGCAACGGTAATCAGTTATCAGCTCATTTGTCCACATACTGTCAACAGGAAGAAAATCATTGCATGTTACATGAGACCATCTGTAATGGCTCCATGGAATAGAATAGTGATCAGCAGTCTGTGAATGTGTTTAAGGATTCCTCCCCAATTGTAAATCATCCCCACTTTCACATGCCCAAAAAAAGAAAAAAAGCCCCATGAGATCATTATCGTAACAGCCCCAGACACACATCCGGGGAGAGGGGATTTTACTAGCCATAGCTCACTCCTGACAGAGGAAGTCCCAGACTTCAGCTGCAGATCTGGAGAGGTGATGAAAACAGATGAAATCATTTTCCACAATGCAACTGAAATAAAATTGACTATACTGCTGACTCTTCTAAAGTGATCGTTTCATTCATTATAGCAAAGGAAATCCAGGTGTTACAGCAGCTAAACAAGATGAGACATACATTTCTAAAATAAAAGTGCTGAATGGTATTTTTTTTATAATGCCGGAGAATCCAAATGTCAAGTTTCAGAGATTAGCTGCGTTTACATGGTCATTGATGATTCCTGAATGTACCGTTCACATGAACGTTATTTCAATGTAATATTGCTCTAATTTAGGCCCTGGAGAAGGCATCCACACGATCATCATTTACAGCCAGTATTATGACTTTAGACGCTACAGGACCCTCCCAGGGGAACCTAATACTTTGGATCCACAAGTACCTTCATTAGCAATGATCCATGTCTGAATAATTTTTAAGAGCTAATTAATGGATATAAATGACGGATCCTGACAAACAATCAGATTAATGAAGCATACTGTAAATAGTGCACTCATATAAATAAGCGCGTGAACGAGATTCTGACGGACTCGTAGGAGGGGGGTTTCTGTCTGCCAGGATGAATCACTTCACTCTCACGCAACTTCAGAACTTCTCTCCAATTGTGCTTCTCTTGATTCCAGACCATTCACAGGAGTATTGAACCGCCGCTTGCTTGTAGAAAGAACCTAAACATTACCACATTGCTGTTATGAAGCTCTGCTTCTGCAATCATTGCTGAACAAGGGGGTGTGAACCACTGAGCATTAACCAGGCCAACAGGAGGGGCTGGGAAAAAGCCCAAAGCCATAGTGGTGCTGGGCGTGTGACATTAAAAAGTAGACAAATACTTTTACAAATACTGTTTTTTACAAGCTATGGCATAAGCAAGCTGAGCAATTACAGCCTGCCAAGCTAATGAAGTCTCCTCTCGCTAACAAGTAGGCAGCCAATGATGCTTCATCTTGGGAGATCACTAGTATTTGTCAAAACATTCCTCGAACATGTCTCACAATATGAATTACTCAGTGAGGTGACACTATCTGTACTACATAATGCTTCGCTGAGTTGTAAACTAAAGATAAAGGAAAGATTTGCAAATTCATATGGGTTTTTGTGGAACACAAAAGAGAATATGAAAAATGTTTCCATACAATAAAGTCAATGGGCTTCAAAAAGTTAAGAAAGATAGGAACATTTTAAAAGAAGTTTGTTTTGTTACTTCGTGTAATTCCAGACAGACTGGATGATGATCAGATCCGATCTCTGTGTGGAGCACTGGCTGTTGTCAGACAATCATCTCACTGCATTATTACAATTAATGACAAAAATAATGTTTGCAAATGTAAAATGATATTTCCAACTGACACTTTTGCACAGTACTGCATATATACAGTGCCCTCCACTAATATTGGCACCCTTCATAAATCTGAGCAAAGGTGGCTGTGAAAATAAATCTGCATCGTTCAAAAAATTTAATCTATCTACCAATCTAGCATTGAATTAAAACAATTGAAATGGGGAGAAAATCTCATTGTGAAATAAATGTTTTTCTCCAATACTTGTTGGCCACAATTATTGGCCCCCCTAGAATTTTTTATGCTCTCTTTTCTCTTATCAGGTGTTCTCTTCAGGCATTACAGGAGAAAACTCAGAGCTGTTATCTTGGGAAAAGGACATAGCAATAATTGGGTGCCAATATACAGCATATGCGCCATCCTTTTCTTTCGATAATGAAATAAACAAATAAAATCAAAGCATCGGATCATAACAGTGATAGCTTGCACATGCTCTGCAATGGGCAATCCAGTAAAGTCACATCATGTTTATGTATAACTTCATGCAATAGATTATTTAAAGCAGCTTTCCAGTATCAAACATCAAAAAAACTGTGTCAGTGTCGCTTTACGTCAGAATTACAACTTGTTACGTATAAAACTGCTAGAATATGCATAACTCAATGTTTTAAATAGTCACAAAAGTTGAATAATCTATCAAACCTATTGATAAATCTGTGAAATAATCAATTTATTATTCAAATAACTGTTCTAATAATAATTAGATTCATCAAAATAACTGTTTGTTGCAGCCCATCACAACCAATGAAGTTTGTGGTTTTGGTCGCCAAAATTGATATAGTCTATGTCTACGGTAAAAGAATTTGAATTTTTGGGTCAACTAACAGACATCCCACATGTGCTTTTACACAAAAGGACAGAGAGGATCTGCACCTCATCTGCGAAGAGACCACTGACAGCAGCTTCCCGACTAAAACAAGGCACAGGATGTATACATAGCCATCCAAATTACACATGACTTCCTCCCATCCATGCGGCTGGTGTTGCTCTCCACAGGCAGCCCGTGCTCACCACATCTTCTCTTCAGATCCAGCTGGGATATCATTTACACAGCAGCACCAGACGCTAAACCGCTAACATTCATTACCTGCCTACAGCCATCCTCATTTAATAACACTTAGGCTATTCATTAAAAGTGATGTCTTTGGAGAAATAAGTGACTGCAGAACAATGCAAAGCCTTCCAGCATGATAATAACGAACTGCAATGAGCAATGCAAAGTAATGAGATGTGTCTTCAACTTATACCAAAAATATCCAAGCAAAATAATACAACGTTGAGATCTTGATCCTTTATTTATTTCATTTTTTTTTACAAACGGACATGTCGGGGTATTTGTTTTGGCCAGCTCAGCTGCTGACTAACCCTTTCCTAAATACTGAGCAAAGCGGGTTGTGCAAAGGCTCTTCTGCTCCAAGCAGTGGGTGGCTGGCAACCAGAACTGTTACCAGGGCAACACTCAGAGAGTCAGTCTCCATGGCGACAAATAACAGCATTAGGAAGACCTTCAAGCGAGCGGATGGAAACAAAAACCACCGGCAGTAGTTTCTCCTGGGCTCTGAATGTCCCTCAGATGACTCGCTTTGATGCTTTGCCTCTCCGAGGATGGATAAATATACTGTAGCAGCCATTGCTATTACAAAAATCCTGTATATTAAATCTGTTTCGATTTCACAGTCCACAGTGATTTGTGAACTGCCTGCATGTTATGGAAAGGGCATATCAGCCTTCCAGGGTTGTGTGCCATTCAGAATTCTATTGTGAATGGCTTTTGAATTTCAATTGAGTTGAGCTGAAACTAAGGCCCAGTTTTCACTAGGAACTTTTTGCTACGGTTATGCTATTTTGTACACTACTCATTTTCCACCCTTAAAAACTGAGACTTTTGAAAATGCTGCAGACACCGTTTTAGTTTGAAAATGCCGGGGTTGTGTTTCAGTGTAAACGGAGCAAAACGGAGACTTTGCAAAACGATGCAGTGGCTGCCAACATTCTTTCTGCGTATCCTTGACAACCATGTAAACAATAACATCATGCTCCTTATAGTGCTCAGAGACATAAGCTGTGTCTCATTTCGAAGGATGCGCCCTCCGGAGGTCGTATCCTTTGGAGGTCGCATCCTCTGTAGGATGCGTATGCGGAGTGTCCTCAAGCCTGGAATCAAACGAGACGGTCTTCGTAGGACGGACAGAAAAGAAAACAGGAAGTATCACGTTGCTATGCCAACAGACAACGTTGCGCTCTCACACTAGTTAAAATTTGGAGAGAAATTTTAAAAGAAAATGTTTTTATTTTATTCAATATTTGAGCAGCTGCAGCGTACATACAATAGACATCTGATACAGAAAAAAAGGAGGATATTAAGAGCAAAGTTTATCCATTTTTACCGGCGGTGATTTGAGGTAAGTTTAAATGATAAAAGTCCCTATATATAAAGCCTTTGAATGTAGGGCATTGATGCAATAATTATCTAACTACATTCAAATAAACGACGGTTGGTTACGGCAACGCAAAGAATTGTGGGTTATCTGTAGCAGCGAAGGATACAATGCATGCATCCTCCGAATTCCTGTGAAAGAAGGTCGCATTTGGAGTGTCCTACTTGCTTTTCTGAAATGAGAAAGCCTCTACGACGTATGCAGCCTTCGAATGCAGCCTCCGGAGGGCGCATCCTGTGAAATGAGACACAGCTAGACATACGTCCTTAATCGCATACTTTCCTGATATAAAGTATGCGAAAAACAGTATGCGAGGCGAGTAGTATGTCTGAATTCACAGCATTCGAAAAACAGTAGGCGAAAAGTACCCAGATAACCTACTGCTTCCACCCGAATTCTGCAGTATCCATACAATGGACACTTTACTATCCCATGAGGCCACGGGAGAGGACGCGTCATATTCGAAAACAGAGACGCAGCTCTTTTCAAGTGTAAGTAACATTAACTCAGAGAAAACATTGTTGATTGTGGTTAATTTGCACTTGTCAACGTATTAGCACAGTAAATGGCTGACTTATTAAAGTTTAAACATTACAGTGAATTGGCTGTAAAAGGTTGTTTAATCATTACTGAGCACATCAAGCTTTTTTTTCTTTCAATATTCGCGCTGTTGTGACAACGCATGACACTTGACAACATCAACATAGCGGATGTAGTACATCCGAATTCCATTCATACTACCCTCATTCATACTACCTAGACGCTTTCCATGACATAACTTAAACAAACGTTCCTGCGCATGCGTACTTTTGTGGCCCTAAATTAACTTCCAATCTAAAACGCTGTTTTGAAATGAAAACCCACAAGTGTAAACGGGAATTGAAAAAAAAATATTTTTTTATTTGTATACTGTACATAAACTAGACAGACTGGATGGATCGAAGGTTGGAATTAGTTTTTTTTGCAGCTCAAATTTCCTACCAATTTAATTCAAAATGGCAATGCAAAAGGGACAAAGGGTTTAGAGTGAATTAAAAAATATCTCATTCTTTAACAAAGGAATTAATAAAAAAGGAACTATTTTTATTTCAAATTTTGCATTACCCTAAGACAAATTTTAATGCATCTTTTGAGGCCATCCCTTGATATTTGCATAGAAAACCAGAGTAATTTTTGTCTATGGTTCCTGTGTGCCCATTTGTAAGGAACAGCATGGCACGTTCATTAAATATTCACAATAGTATTACTGCTAATTGCCTCTGTGGTGCTTTGGTCTGAAGCAATTTTCATATCTTTGGCCGTTAATCACCTGCGCTCATATACCTCAAGAGATTCGGACCTCTCTCTTCACACTGATGGAGACTACTTTCTATAAAGGTGATTGTTATGAACTGTGTTAGAATAATCATATTTAACATATATTAGGACTATGAATAGAAAACAATTTAAAAACAACTATTTACGCTCTAACACAGTCTCAGGAGACAGGAAGCAGGCCATTACCTGACACTTCCTACTGGTAGCATGCACGAGCCAAACAGGTCACAGAGGTCACACTTCCCGCTGACCCCAGGGCTAGTTTAATACACGTTCCACAGAGAGAGATCTATTCTTTCCAAGAGATGGACTGTCTTTCATGGCAGTCAATCTCCAAAACCTCTGGGATGCACATGTCAATAACCACAGCCAGGAAACCAAGCAGAGCATGCAGCAGTGACTCCAGATGAACAATATCTTTACCAGTGCAAAATGTAAATGGGCTTATTTTCAGACCTTTCAAAGGATTTTATGCTTTAAAGCTTTAAAGCAGGATGTCCCACAGAAAGAGCGCAATTGTTGGAAACCCCCCACAAAAATGGGTTTATGTATTTGGCTCTGTTAGTTGAGTTTTACTCACTCTCAAGTTCTTCCAAAACATTTCTTTCTTCCATGGACCAAAAAATAATTATACCTGTGCCGATCTTTTTTTACACAAGTTTTGGTCAAATATAGATATTTTGATTTCGGTTGGAACTGTAATTATTAATTGTTCTAATTTTCAGCCAATAATCAATACATACTGTATACTATGCATCCCTAAGCTTTGGAGGCATGAGCATGAGTAAAATGTCAGCTTTAAAAACAGCTTAAAAGAAGCTGTCACAACTTTAACACTGGCCGCTTTTCCACTATCGGGCCAAACGGTTCTAAGAACTGTCAGGTACAGTTGCATTTGTCTTTCCACTAGCCTGAAACGGCATGGCACGGCAAGATTACAAACCATTCTCGGCACAGTTAGACAACAGCCGAACCTTGCTAGTAAAGTGCATGTGTGACGTGGCCAATTAGGATCTGTTGCCTGTCTGCTAGTTTCTCCATAGCTTGTATGCTGGATATTTAGTGTTGTTTTTATATATCTGTTTGTTTGTCCAATTATAGACTGTTCCTCTGCAGATGTTTATGTAGTAGCATGAAAAGTAGTTAAGATTGACTCATCTATTTAAGCATCACATCGGATGAAACATTACAGACTTCTCAAGCCCACTCATAAGTAGATAGGAATGCAGATTATCTCTGAGGTAAACACTACTAATCTGTGCTTTCACTTCATTTCTTTAGGTCACTCCAGACCCATTTGTCTTTTCATGGCCAGCTCTTTCTTTCTTTAGAGAGCCACAAAGAACCAACTCTCTGGGACATTTCATATTCCTGTCTTCTCTTTGTGGGGGTTTTAGATGTACGTAACCCACTGAGACCTCACACCAGCTCTGATTGGTTCAACTACTACTTTCCACAGAAACCACACAATCAAAGCTATGTGTGAGGAGAAACTACGAATGAGTTCAGAGGGGAAACATGAACAAATACATATAACAAACATGCCAGCATATACCGATCCATTTGATCCCGAATCAAGTTCATTTCAAAGACTTTTATGGCCTGTCAGCAGCTGTTAAAAATAGGACTTGGGAGAATGCAAACACGTTTTTCTCCAGGCTTCTTATTCCTTTGGCGTTTGGACCGACAGCTAGAGATGCTTCGAGAAACATATGCCTTGGATAAGAACAACAGAGCACTGACACCGCAAATAAAAAACACGAAGCCGTTTCTATTTTCAATAAAGTTATGTGCGAACAAAAACACTGCTAGTGAAAAATAAGTCAGTCAAGACTTCTTTTTTTGTCACTTCTCATTATGCTATTCTAGTACCAACATCAGGCGGTGAAAACATGAACAGACCTCTGTATGGTTTCTCCAGACCCACTGAAAGACAATATGAGGACTATTTGAGGTTTTTGAAGCTTTCATTTTTATGTGAACAATCTCTTTAAGTTCTTAACAAATTGGAGATGACAGTAAAAGATTACTGACTGATCATGATCAGTGACTTGTAATGGAGTTATGGACCTTTGAAGCTCAAAGCTTTGATTTGCTTGGATTGTTCCCAGAGCTGGATGGAGGATGACATATGATGTATGAAGGAAGCTGGATCCTATAAACATGATAAGAAAATAAATACAATTTTGGGACACAATTCATGTTTAATGTGGAAATGAGCACAGTGTATACAAAGAGACATGCCATTTTTAATAGTCTGGACTGCAACATGGCAACTCCCTTGCTTAAAGCCTTTTCGGCTTTGTGTAAACTAATACTTTCATTCAGCAAGAATGCACTAAATTGATCAAAAATGACACTAAATACATTTATAATGCTATGAAAGATTTCCATTACAAATAAATGCTGCTCTTTTGAACTCTATATTCATCATTAAAAATGCATACATTAAAAAAATGTATATAAATTAAGCAGCACAACTGTTTCCCACACTGACAATACTTTTTCTAGCACTAAATCACTTAGACATTAAAAAACTTACCATCCTCAAACAGTAGTGAACAATAGTATATAATTGAATCCCTCTACAGATGTGATCTCAGCAATGTGAATCAGTGTGGATCTTTATTTTTCAGAATGATCAGATTTATTTTTGCCTGATAGCTGAAAGAATTATGGACAGAATGCTTTCTAAGATTTGAGTTTATTCACTGATTTAAAGTGAACTGTTAACTCACAAACTGCTGAGAATGAATGATTGAGTCAGGAAGTCAATCTCTGATTCATGAATGAATCACTCAGTTTGATCTGTAAATCAAATCAACTGGTTCACAGAAAATAACAGTTTTAAAAAACAAATTGTTCACTGATCCCATTCAAAAGTTCCTAAATGAGCCCATTCATAATAGTTCTCAGGTTAAAGGGTTAATTCACCCCAAAATTTTAATTCTGTCATTAATTACTCACCCTCATGTCGTTCCAAACCCGTAAGACCTTCGTTCATCTTTGGAACATAAATTAAGATAATTTTGATGATATCAGAGAGCCATCTGACACTACATAGTCCATGTGACATCAGTGGATCAACTTCAGTTTAGCGATGCTAGGAGAATACTTTCTTGCGCAAATAAAACAAAAATAACATGTCTTCTGTCATTTTAGAGATATCTCAACGCACCGCATACGCAAGCTTTAACGTACTTGACGTAATCAGCCTTGTTTACATCCAGGTGAAACCAGGGGCCTGTACCATGAAGCCGGATTAGCTGGCTGGCCAGGTACGTTTAGGATTAGCTTGCACCAATCCTGGGTTTTAGGTACCATGGAAGAAACTCGGCTTCAATTGGTGTTAATTGCCAAGGTAACTTGCGCTGCACGGCTAACCTGCTAGAGCTCTCAAAACTAAATTTGACCAATCAGCTTCCAGTAAGGTGACACATGTCTGATGCAATAAAGCCACTCCCCCAGCTTGTCTTACTCCAAATTAAAGGACACTGCATAGTAAAACATTGTTTAAAGATAAAATCATCCGATTTTTTAAAATTATTATTTTTAGAATTACTTTATTATTTATATAATAATTATTATCTCCTTAATCTATTACACAAGCCAGTTTAGTTTAATAGTAATAGGCTTGTCAATTAATATAAACAT
>JAUMHQ010000315.1:2801589-2829746 GCA_032361165.1 Enteromius paludinosus | reverse complement strand
CCGTATTGATATTATAAATTCTAGAAATTACGTTATTGATAGCTAACTGAACCGGACCTGTCATTTCACAATTATTATTTAGCCGTCACCGGCAACCAAACCAGTAATGTTTGCACTTCCATTTTTCAGTGCCGAAAGGGGACCTTTTCACTGACGTAATGACGCAATAACATGCACTTGCTAGCCTGTTCCATTTACGTGTTCTCCGAATGCTTAAGTGGAGCCTCGCCTAGCCTCTGAAGGAAGGGACTTGGGAGGACCAGTCCTGCTAAGGACGCATCCTTGACATTGAGAAACACCCTGACTTTACTCGCAAATTACCCCGAAATTAATGTAGCGTCAAAGGAAGTATGGGCGGGCCCAGGCTATCTCTTATCCTCTACAAGGCTGCATTTATTTTTATTAAAATACTGTAAAATCATGTTATTCAATTTAAATATTTTTACAATTGTATTTTTTCTATTTTAAAATATTTAAAAAATGTATGGCAAAGCTGAATTTTTAACATTCTTTAGTATCACATTATCCATAAATATCCTTCTAATAGACTTATTTGGTACTTCTTATTAATGTTGGAAACAGTTGTGCTGCTTAATATTTGTGCAGAAACAGATTTCAGCTGGATTTTTTCCTACATCCACCAAAAGGCATTAATTTCTGCCTCGTCTTCCTTACACCATCTCTGTTCTAGCCCTGTCTGGCTGCAAGACAGGATGAGCAGACTGCAATTCCAAACCTCTGAACAGACTGCAAATCCATTTTGTGCTGCTAGCACAGAAAATATGCACTTAAGCACACAAAACTTGGAACTTTAAGAAGTATACAGTATGTTAAAGGTGCTTGATGATTCTTAAAAATACAATCTGTAACCTTGAACAAGAGAC
Source organism: Enteromius paludinosus (assembly GCA_032361165.1). Taxonomy (NCBI): domain Eukaryota; kingdom Metazoa; phylum Chordata; class Actinopteri; order Cypriniformes; family Cyprinidae; genus Enteromius; species Enteromius paludinosus. Next base: position 2,828,862 of record JAUMHQ010000315.1, on the reverse strand, counting down.
CCAAACAAAGACAAAGGGCTGAAGAAAGAACAAAGACTAGAGATAAAACGATTCGATGAATCTCAGAAGCCAACACACATGCATCCCAGTAGAGATGCCTCATCAAAGAGAATCTGGTTCTATTCCTGGTATCTCCTCTAAGGTACACTGAGACATCCATTATGTCTAACTGTATGATATCATCACTTCTGCAAGCTGACGATTACTCACTTTTGCCAAGACAGATGTCTCTAATACTGTGGGAAATGAAGGAAATGGATGAAAGGTGCACCAGATGTGTCATTCTTTTGTCTAAAGTCCCAAGATGTAGCAGCTACTGTGAATGGAGGCTGTCAACCCTGCTAAAAAGATCAGCTTGGACCCCCTCAAAATTGTTACTGGTCTACCTGATGGACCATCAGTATCTCTAGATCTGCATCTCTGTTCACTTAAGGACTAGACACATCTAGTTTCTTAGTTTTTTTAAGCTCATAACAACCCTGGCCATCACACTAGATCATGGAACTCCATGGCCAGCATGGTCATGTGACTTATGTTGCATAAGGCGATGTGCACTGAGGCGTTTCAAATGACAGGAGCTGCTTCTGCTCTTGATGACATCAAAGCCCATGTGATTCATCCTCACCACAACTCTTTCCATCTTCTCATTCTCCAACACGCACCGGGACCACTGGACCATCAAACTATGCACTTTAATACTGCAACACAGTCTGAATCTTTAAACTGAGCTGATGTACAATGACTTTTACGAGTCAATGGACGCTAATTTATTATGGTCCATCATAACATTTGCATGTGTTGCTGTATCTAGCTCAGTGGATCTCAGCTGGTGGCTCACGAGGTCTGATCTAAACAAAAACAATGCTAAATGCAAAAACGATCCAACTTATTACAGTATATAAACATGCAGTTAATATAGCAAAAAGGCTTTAAAGGAAAATCATGTCACTATTTACTTTACCCCTTACGTCAGGCAATAGCTTCACTTTAGAAAACATTACACCCCATGGCCAGCTGGTTTGTTTCCTCTATGTTGCAGACTCAGCGATACCGATGGTTGGATGGAGAGAGATGGCAGGCTGCAGGACGGGAACATGTCCTCAGCAGATGATAGCACAGTTCCTCTTTCTCAGGCTGCCAGTACACTTCAACCTGAGGCCAAATTTTGAATTTTCAAGCAATGAATGGTTTCATTGTTAAAAAGTTACTATCTTTTTTACATGCAGTCACATATAAATTAGTCATTTTTAACATTTAATTTTTTGCAAAAGTAATTACATTTAGACATCTGCTCCACTGCCCGAGAGCTTCTTGGACTATCAGGTACATTTTACTGATTGCAATTTATTGAGGTATTCAAAATAAAATAGTTTATTTTTTTGTTTTTCAACATGACATTTGTATTTGAATGACATTTGCCTTGGACTGCATTGTCTCCGAAAGCCTTTGTATATTCATTGAGGCAAATAAAGACCGTGGATCATATATAATCTATAATTATACTTCCTATTAGAATAAATATAGGCATGTAAAACTGTATACTGATCTAAAACTTGATATATCAGAATGGAATGAATTATTCTCTCTCAAACAGGCTCTTTTGGAAACATTTGCTTTGGTTTAGCATGAATGCCCATGGAAATTATTTCTGTGCCGCAGCTATCACAACCTACTTAGCAGCAAGTTTTATAAATGACCCAGCTGATGTTTATTTATTACCACACACCAAAATCTATTAACCAGTGCTTCAGAAGGAGCCTCATAAATCACCTTCATATTGTAATACCCATGTAATTATACAAATTTGTGTCCTCATAAACCACATAAACCCGCGCACACACACACACACACAATACAAATATTTTTATATATGTTCAGTATATATCAGAATATATTTTTAGTTATTAGTCTTTCAGTAACTGTGTTTTTAGGGATCATTTTTAAGGATTTACAAAAGAAATGTCTTTTTTCAGGACAATGTAAGTTAATGTCTGGGGACAACTTTGTCCCTAAATGACAGTATAGACAAGTAAACCCACACACACAATGGCTGAACCAGATGCAGCTTTCATGTACTCTCCCTCAGTACGTACACCATTATCTAACCACGTCAAGTGTGTGGGCTTGGGTTTGTCAAGCCACACGTTCTGCTTATCTTCAGAGATTGTACGCCGTGAACATTTTTCTGTGATGCCAGTAAGTCTGGGAGCATTTAGGCCACTCAAAGTCCACTACTACGCTGGTAGATCCTTACCCTGTATTTCTTTGAAAACAAAAGCAGATAAATCGGTCAGTGAAAAAGCATTCTCCAGCGAGCAGATATGCAGATGAATCACGAGGGCTGAGGACCAATGCAGGCAAGAGCAGTGGGTAATTACAGATACATCTCTCCACAACACAGCATGAGATCACTACCATTTAGGGCCACTTCTAATGAAAGCAAATACTTAACCATAAAAAGAGATGATGATGAAAGCTTTGTGTCACATAGCAAGCCAAGAAAGGTGCAGTACTTCTAATATCTCACTAAACTGATCTGTAAATCAGTAGCAGCCCAAAATTGGAATTAAGTCCTTGAACTGTTCCCTTGAAAACAGCATGTTCGTGAACTGCTCAGTCTAATTTGCGAACTGCAAGCAAGCAACACCTGCAGGTTTAGGATGTTAGAACAACACAAGCCTTAGCAAATTAATCTTCATTTTGAGCTGAACTATTGCTTTAACTGCCTTAGTTCAGTGCAATTTAGTGAACAATCCACCGAAAACAATTAGTTTATAGGGGTCATGTGATGCCATTTCAAGTTTCCTTTCTCTTTGGGGTAGTTGCAAGCTGTTAGTGCACAAAATCCCTAAAGTTGCAAAGACTAAAGTGGCAAGCTCAAAGAGATATATTTTTTTAAAGTTATAGGAATAGTTCACCCATCATTCGTCATCATTTACTCACCCTCGAGTAGTTCTAAATCTGAATGAACTTCCCCATCAATGTTGTTTCTAATGCTCAAATAGTGTTTAAAAGGTTGCATTTGGGTGTGAATTTTCTATGGGTACCAGAGCTTCTAACAGCCGCTGCAGTGACACAATGACCCGCCATATTGCGTGTAGCACTTTCTCCTATTCAAACGTATTGGAGCGAACCGTCTTTGTATTTCTATAGTCTTTGACAGAGCGCTCCTTCACAAACATGAGGCGTCTCAAAACATTTACCTTAAAACTATAAAGAAAAACATCACTTCCACTTTAAATGCAGTATGAGATAATGCTTGAACTGGCAGTTGCTTTTATTAGAAAGCGATTCCAAATATAACAGTGCAAATCTAATTCGCACAGTTAGACTAACAATATGGGAAACCATCAGTGTCATAAATATAAAAAACAGGATACACGAAACAATTGCACTCAACGAAGAGTACCCGATTGAACCCTCCATTACCTTTAATATTCATAAGCTGTAAGGGAATAGGAGAAAAGAGGCAGACACAATTAGACCACAAGGCTATATTAAGATCACCAGAGGCCACCAGAAACCTGAGCTACTTTGTCATTATTTCATTCTTACAACATAATTTCCATGATATTTCTGCACCATATAATTCCGGAGAAAATACTTGTTGCAGGGTATTAAATTGTCCTCCATACAAATTAAACAGCCTCTCAGCATTTCACAGTAGATCATTTGCTAGACAAATAGATAGATAGATAGATAGCTTTTAATAAAAACAAACTTGTGAATTTGGCCTTCAACCACATAAGAGCATACATTGTAATATATACATGACATACATAAAATTAAAATTAATTAATTCAGACACATTAAGTCACAAATCTAAACTGCCTAAACTGCCAACTTCGTATTATGAAAAGTGCAAAAGTAGAAGTGTGTCCTGATCATGTTCTTACAAAAACTGTTCTTCTGTGAAATATAAAAATATAAATTTCTCAGTGGAAGTCTGTGCTTCAGTGTCATTTGATTCCCAGCAATCATTCATATGGGTTTGGAATAACACAAGGGTATATAAATGTGACCCTGGACAACAAAACCAGTCGTAAGTGTTAATTTTCCAAAATTAAGGTTCATACATGATCTGAAAGCTGAATAAATAAGCTTCCCATTGATGTATGATTTGGATGGATATTTGATATTTGACCGAGATACAACTATATGAATATCAGGAATCTGAGGGTACAGAAAAATCGAAATGCTGAGAAAATCACCTTTAAAGTTGTCCAAATGAAGATCTTATCAATGCATATTACTAATCAAAAATGAAGTTTTGATATATTTTCGGAAAGAAATTGACTAAATACCTTCATGAAACATGATCTTTATTTACTATCCTAAGGATTTTTGGCAAAAAAGAAAAATCAATCATTTTGACCCATACTATGTATTTTTGGCTATTGCTACAAATACACCCCAGCGACTTAAGATGATGACAGAATTTTGCATTTTGGGTGGATCTTCTGAGGAACATAAAACTTGAGATTTGTCTCAGTGAAAGCAATGGCCTCCAGTGTTACGTTCTCAGCCTTCTTCTTCTTCTTCAAAAAAAAAAATAAAATGTGCTAAGCAAAGCAATACAGCCAAATCAAATAAATTTTCCAGCTCTGACTTTTGTCAATGGTAACACTGAGTGGAATTTGTATAACTTGGCATTCAAGTTCAAAAATAAGGCTGCACAAGGGTTAAAACTTTGACTGGCTGAATAAGAAGACACGTTTTGAATTGGCTGTAACCTGTACAGACATAAATTCTCAACATTATTGCTATTTCCATGGAACTCGTTTATATCTGATCTAATGATGCTAACTAAATGAGCCCTCCGTTACAAGCAGAAAACAAAGTGGCACTTAAAGCAAGCGTTCCTTTTGAGAGTAGCTGAAGCCACAAAGAAAATCCAACAAAGCATGCAAGCTGAGAGGAACTAATCCAGCAAGCACTGTGGCGACAGTTATTAGCGACAGCTCAATGATACGGAATAACAAGCTCCCACAACAGCTGACTGATGCTCTCCCCCAACTGCTTCTTCCACGATACATCTGAGAGGCAGAGCGAGGTTTGGAGAAAGAGTGGAGCTGACAGTGAAACAAAACCCATACACACACACACACATAAGAATCCTCTCCCCTCCCCCAAAACACTCACTTGGACCAGTAGCACCATCCACAAGCTGAATTCCTCCAGCCATCCTCAGAGCATCTGCGTGAGCATGCATCCATTGAAAAGACACACACATAGACCCTTACTCACCGCCTCTGAGTCTTCAAATCCATGCAGGTACAAATTGTCATACATGGAGGTCTGATATTCCTAAACGATCCCCTTAACGATCAAATGCAAACGTGGGATAAGGAAGCTCCAGCGAGAGTATACGTCTAACAGGGCTTTCTTACAATCCCCTTGCCCACAATAAGACCACTGAAGGAGGACTATCAAGCAACCGCCCCTTTCGCTCCTGAAGCCAGCGTATTGTATTAATGAGGATAAAGCGGGATCGATCACATCACAGAGAAGTGGGGCTCTCCCCAGAGGCTGCAGAGACCTGGCATTTTATCAAGCTTCCACAAACAGAGCAGGAAAACAGAGCCTTCCTCAATCAGAAGCTGATGACAAAGCAGCGAGGCCGTCTTCTGATTGGCCGAGGGGAGCTCCAGTAAGAGAGGACAAGTGCTCTCTTCTGTTGACTGTTAAAGGAGGAGGAGAAGGGGTCTGCAGGGTGCTGACAGCATTCCACTCCTTGACCACTGGGTTTTCTGCAATTCTTCCTCGCTGTTTGTATTTTTGACCATCTTGGATCTCACCTATTTTTTTTTCTTCGACTTTCTTTCATGCATACAGACCCCAGCATTCATTTCACCATTCGTGCATTAGTTCACGTGGATGTTTGCAAAATTAAACTTATATATAGTATATATTGTAAATAAATTATTGTTATTAGTAAAATAAAAAAAACTCAAGCAGTAGCACATGAGCAATGCCAAAGTCATGGGTTCGTGAACCTAGAATATCGCTTTAGATATAGATATCTGTACTCAATACATAAATGTTAACTGATATTATTATTATGTGTTTCATCTGTAACCTCCACAACTGGTATACGAAACACAACAAGTGTAAACATCAACTAACTGATCATTTTGAGTTGAAGAACAAATGCATCCTGACAACACAACACAGTGCTAAATATGAAGCCCAACTCAAAGGTGCAAACAATTGCAACCATATTAATTATTCACGTTAAAGAGCAAATGATAAATAAAGCTAAACCACAAACCATTTTCTAATGCAGGCCTAAGGCCTATTAGAGTCAAAAAGCTAAATTGAGAAGCATTACTGCTGTTCCTGAGCTTATAATAAATTGCAATAAAGTGAATCTTTAGAGAGCAGTAACAGTTTTCAGCTGAAAAATATTAGTAATAAAAGCCAATCGACCAATTTAATGCAATGCAAATATATAGGCCTATAATGTATACCATAAAAGCATAAAACAAAAACCCATGTTTACAAATGTCCCAGGTCCCTAAATCTCTGTAGCCACCAATTTATGGCAGATATGAATGATGAAGCATAAAATGAGAGCTTGACATGACAATATTGTAACCAGGCTGATCTTTACTGGGTGTATCAATACCTCTACTTTGTGTGATTACAATCGCATAAACGTGGAGAAGCTATAAAACATCAACCCCATCTTGAGGTCAACGATAAAAGCATATAAATTAAAGCTATAAACAGATATAATAAATGCACAGCTCATTTTTCGAAATAAACCTCAACCCGTGCAACATGTTGCTGTTCAAAATTCAATAATCATTGCTCCAATGAAATACATGATGTCCAATATGTCCAATATTTCCATAGAGATTTATGTATCATTGAACATGCAATTTTTGTAAGGTTGTCTTGCATTTCTAATTCTGTTATTGGTTCATATTTCCCTTGATATCACTCCAGCTACTGATAATAATAAGGAAACCATGACCAATCAGGTCTTTTCGAGTAATTACATGGAAATGAACTGAAGGTGCTGCTGTTAATTAATCTCGGCTCTCTTGAGTATAAAACTCTAGCACACATCGCCCCCTGTAGTTCACAAATCACATCTACATGACTGCTTTCTACTGAAACTAATTATTCAAAACAAGTACAAAAAAAAAACAAATACGAAAACAAGCTCACATCTTTAATCTACTCTTAATCAAATAAACTCATGAAGAATCCATGGATATCAAAAGAGAACAAGTTGTAATCTATTATAAAAATAAATATATATATTGTCATTGGAAGGCAGTAGTAATTCTACAAAGAGAGTTTATTATGCACCTTTTTGTTTTCTGATTTCACGGTTTAATTTAGTCAGGAAAATCAACATCTGATCATCAAATCGACAGGCACGCTAATCTTGCCCACTGCTATAAATCATTTTTTGGGGGCCTATGGTCAATAAACACAGCATGGAAGAAAGAAATAAATGAATTACTAAAGAGTTTAGCCATGTGACCTATACCAGTGAGATGAATAATTTATACAGGCTCCCAATGATCACGAATTTTAAATGCGATATTATATAAAAGCAGCAACAGCTTCTAGCAGCTAGGATTAATAAATACTTTTAAGTCTCTACATCAAAACAGGATTGGTTCAGCTATAAATTCAAGGCAGGTTCAAGAAGGTTTTATATACATGACTACCTGCAGTCTTGTCTTTAACCTTGATCTCAGCAGGTTTTTACCACCCCTGGATGTTCTCGCCTCATTTGAGCAGGTCTCTAAGACACATTCAGGTTCAGAAGCAAGATGTTTCCTCTCAGCAGCAACACCCTATATGCACCCTATATAATCTTTTTTTATATACATCTGGAGAAGCACAGATTAATTTTCCAGAAGACACGGGAGTATGCATTAACCTCACACCATAAAATGCAAACCTTAATCTGAATGTCGATTAAGTGATTTGGAGGCTGAACCTAGTTATGATCACATCTTAAATTATATACATATACAAACTTTATAACGTAGGGTTTCTCAAATCTTACCCTTGAGGTCCAATGCACTGCAGAGTTTAGCTCTAACCCTAATAAAACACACATGAGCATGTTAATCAGTCTTAAGCATTATTAGAAAACCACAGGTAAGTGAGTTTTATCAGGGTTGGAGCTAAACTCCAGGGTAAGAATTGAGAAACCCTGATGTAGGGTGTCCTCGATGAAGGGTCTTGGCTGTGAAACCACCTCTATGGCCAGAAATAGAGTGTCCTGGAAGTCAGTCAAAAAGCTGAATTCCCAAGGTTCTTTGGGGACCTAGATTCTAGAATCATCTGCAGAGAGACCGCAGCATGAGCTGCGTGCATAAGGTGACCGACGAATACGTTAAATAAGTTAAAGCTATTTCCTCATTATAGCACTAATTAAACTGCTAATTTTGCAGTTCATTAATAAACATTTGTAAAAATATAAGAAATTCTAAAAATGATTTATACCATTTTAAGACGTAGATTCATAGCAAAATTGTTCAAGTAAACATATGTAACAAAGCAATGCAAATAATTTATGGTAAAATATTATAATTTAAATAATAATAATTATAGAATGTTTTCGCTTTGAAGGAATCTGTTGGAAAGATGTCTCTTCTTAAACGGGGTCACATGATGTAAATTCTTGTTTTCATTTCCTTTAGTGTGTTATGTAGCTGTTTGTGCATGTATAAGAGCTGCAGAGTTACAAAACTAAAGGATTTAGCGGCCTCCACATGTCTACGTGGTAAATATGGTACACAATATCACGTGGTAATATTTGCGCAATGCCACCCAATTGTTCACGCAAAGAAAGAAGGTTTGTCGGAAGGAGGGGCTTTGTAGAAAATAGAGGAAATACAATAGTATACAGTATTTGGAAAATAATGCTTTTTTGAACATTAAAGCATGTCAACATATTCTGTTACATCAAATAATGACCTTTAAAATGGCATCATGTGACCCCTTTGATAATATAACAAATCTAAAATAGAAAAAACAAAATGCCATCTCATCACTGTTTCTGCAGTGATTATAGTAAATGCTGTTTGGTTACAGTACAGGAATGAAGGCTTATTCTTGTCCACATTTTGATTCAAACCACAAAGCCTTGCCTTACAGCAGCACAAACTCTGCAGTCCTCAAACATAGATTCAGGGACAGCTAGAAAATGCCACATTGCAAGCTTCAAGGTCGTTGGTTTCCCCTGGGATACTTTCTTCTTCTGTCCAAAACTCATGCATCTAGACGCATCTGACAACAGGCATTACATCATATTTCGATTAGGAAAATGGACTATGATTTCATATGGCATGTGTTGAAAGAATATTTACAGGCTTCATTTCAAAACTCCAGATCTCAAAATATTTTTTGTGAGATGTTATGAAGATCCATGCCGGCTCTATTCAGCTAAATGTCAAACAAGTTCAGTTGGAAAGGTAGCCATGAGCAATTCATATTCAACTGATGACAGCGAGGATTCGTCTGTTGCTTGGAAACCAAATGACCTGTTCAAAAAGCTCCACAAGAGTATAATTCTTTGAAAATCACATAAAAAAAAAAAATATATATATATATATATATTTAAAGAGAGAGAGAGATAACTGTACAGCTTGTACAATGTACATTATGAAATGACTGTCGTATGTTATGATAGATTGTTTCCACCATGACAAAGGAGGAAGTTGTGCATTCTGACCTTTTTCCTTGCAATTCTGAATAACTGATGTTAACTCACAATTATGAGAAGACCAAATTACAAGACATAAATTAGCATTTATGAGTTGTGAGAAAAAAAAAACTCAGTTACGGAATTCAGAGGTCAGAGAAAAGCTTAGTTTCCAATTTTAGATCTTGTGCTTCACTTTTTCTTCTCAGAATTGCAAATTAATTTTTTTGTGCAATTTTGTGCTTACAGAAAAAGAAAAGAATAACTAAGTCCACATTGTGAGCTAAAAAGTTAAAATGTATGTTATTTTTTTTAATTTTTTACAAGGTTGCATAGCATGGAATGCACTATGAATCAGCATTAAGGCACTGAATTCAACTACATTACCTCACAAAATCTGAATCAAATTATCACATATAGTCTGATTCAACATATGACATGTTTTTTAACATATGAATTGTCATGCAAAAATTCTAATGAGTCATGTACACTGAGTAACCACCCTCCATGTGGGAGCATGTTGTCATCATCGGCAGATTTGGAAGAAATGTGTGTATTACGGATAAATGCGAACTCATTGGCTTCTATAAAAAGTATTACGTAACCCAGTTTTGCACATTAGGCACACGGAAAGTGGATACTCAACTATCCGCTGAGAATATTAGTCACTGTTCAAAACTCACAGTTCATAATGTCCCACGCAGAGTGAGCTACCCTTTAAATGAAGTCTCGAACAAAAGAGTTCATTGCAAAATAAAAGCAAGCGTGAGAGTGCTTCAGAGAGTCATATCACAACCCATTTAAATGGAGACATTATATTTCCGTAATCTACATCATTCACTCTCACCTGGCGGAGGATGAAGCTGGTCGATGTTGTACTGCCGTCGGATCTCTTAAGTCGACTGCGCCGTGAGTAGGTGCCTCTGTTCACCTGCGGCAAAAGAAAAAGCTATTAATCTATTTCTCTTCTACCGGCAGAACAGGGACAGATTCATACAAACAAACACACACCCACGTATCTCACCACAACACTGTCAGAGGGGTCTCAATGGGGTCTGTTAGCTATAATACTTACTGTCAGAGTCAAATAAACTGGCAAAAAAGCATTTAGTGATTAATCACTTGCATTAATCATCGCTGTTTTGTATGTCAGTACACAGCTAAATACAGCAGACACAAGGATCTTTGACCTATCCTGAGTGTTACGTGACTTAAAGCTTGACAGATAAGGAGGGTCTGTTGAGATAGATGTCAAAGCGCATCACCACAAGGAAGCTGAACTCTGCAGAGCCTCATAGACATCAATGCAATGTGTTGAGCAGGCGAAACTGCCTTTCAGTATGGCTGGCCGCAATGCAGTCCTACATCGAACCAGTTCTGAGTAGATCAGACGGTTGAAATATATAGCGGTTCGAGCTGAACGGATGTTTCCAGTAGTTTGTTGTGCACGAGACGTAAATGTTATGGCCATCTGCTGCATAGGAAGCACTGATGCTTACAAACTGGGTCAGATCATTCGTCCTTTACAGGGAAATCAATGAGAACATGAATTATTTAGCAGCCTAATTAAAGACCAATGGATCAAACTGGCATCCATTAATCTTAGCACATTCGGGATTTGGTGTTAATGATCCTTTTAATTGTGTAATCAGCCTTTGCGGAGTAAAGCGAGTTCACCCCAAAATGAACATTTTCTCAACAGTTATCCACAAATATGACTTTCTTGCTTAAGTAGAACACAAGGTGACTGAATGACAGACTTGGTCACTATTTTATTACACTGTCTGGGACAAAAATGCAATGTAAGTGAATGGTGACTGTGGATGTCAAGTCTTTTCACTGGGGGAAATAAATTAAGATTTTGGATTTTATATGTACTTGTAAGTTATTATTCCACAAAATACATGTTTATAACACAAAACATAAATTTTACTGTGACTATTTATCATGTCAGTTATTTTTGGACATGTATCATGTAATCGGTTTATGTGCATGCATTCACAGTAGCATATGAAAATTTAATCTATACCAACAATAAATGTAACAACATCAAGTCATCCATCATATGTTAATGGAAAAATTACAAGGACATTCAGTGGTTTGTATTACAAGTGGAAAAACTGAAACACAAACATGACATTAAAACAATACAAGTGTTTGGTGCAGGTATACACACACACACACACACACACACACACACTTGCACAACTTGTACAAAGTATATATATATGCACTGCACAGAATTCAAAGATAATGTTTATTGCAGATTATCTCTGTTTCAACATATGACAAATTTTAAACACATGAACTATGAATATTCATATATTCAAATGATTCATTTCCTGTGAGTATAAAACCCCTTAAATTGGGGGCATGTTGTCATTGTTTGCAGACTGAGAGGAAATATGTATATTACGGATAAATTTAAAGTCGTTTGGTCCTATCAAGACAAACGGAACTATGTGTTTGGTGCAGATTCCTATCGCATGATCACCTTCTCCTGCGTCCCTACCTGGAAAATCGGCTTTTGAACCCCGTCGCCTATCCCGTGTCGGATGTAGATGTGCCGGGACATTTCTGCGAGTTCATCGGTCCACGGAGGTGGCTGCCTTTCGGTCCCGGTCCACTGGCTCGGCGGAGGAGGATACTGAACTGTTTGCTCCAGTTTCGCTGCGGTGTCCGCGGTCCGAAGACGAGGCTTGTGCGCGCGGAGCTCTCGGTGACTGATGCAGTGTGTGCTGCTGTAGTGTTGATCGGTCACCGCTAGAGCAGCAGCACGAGCTTCTGGACAGGGTGTTTAGATGCTCGACAGAGGTCATCACATATTATGCAGATATTAATCAGTGTTGTTGGCAAGACCCCCCACCCCCCCTCTTAAACTGAGCTAAAAGCAGAAGTTGGTCAGAAGAAAATAGCCAGCTAAATTTAAGTTATTTTATATAAACACGAAATAGTAGTTTCATCGATGTGCATCATTATAAAAAAACAACATCTCAGAAATGGAGGTGTTTTGAATCGATACAGTTTGATCTGAATCGCTCTCAAGCTGCAGGCGCAGGATTTTTCGTCGATGATTTAAAATAAAGTTGCAGGTTTAGATTAAATGGATTGTCGGTAAATTTTCTATTTATCTGTAATCATTTTATTTTTTTTGTTATTGTGCATTTTAATCTCATTTTACAAGCTCAAATGTATTCACTCTGACTTTAGAATCACGAACCGATTTTGACCGATTCATTAAAAGAACCGAATCACCCGCGAACCGGGCATCGCAAGTTCTGATTCATAAACACAGAAAATAAACATGTGAAAATATAAAATGCACTAATTCAATAAAACACTTTCAATCCTTCCGTCTGCTGTTTGAATGAACTACATTTCCCTGGTGGAAAGTAAATTGGGAGCCACTTACATAAAATTTTCATTAAAAAAATGCATCATGCAATATTACTATAATACTACTCTATTTTAATAGAGTATACAAATGTTTGTTATTTGTCACTACCTTTTGTGAAATTGTTTATTTAACAATACAATAATAATGAATAAAACTAAATAATAAGTGAACTAAGCCCCTAAAAGAATATAAATTCCGTCTATTGTTGGCTGTTACCTATCATTTGGTACCAAACTCAAACATATTCTCATAGTCAATACTTACTTTCAAAATGAATGCTAATATAATGTGTGCCCCGTTTTAATAATGACAGTAATAATGTATCTCAGTGGCCTCCCAGGTATAGATTCAGAACATCATGAAAAACAAAGAGAATTGCTGTAGGGCGTGTATTGTTTTTAAATTGTGCATGCTATATCTACAAAGAGCTGATAAGGAAATGCTAAATTGCAGGGGGGGGTTATATCATACACAGCTGTAGCAGCTTTTGCTGCACTCTATGAGGATTCACCCATGAGGTTGATAATTAGTAGCATAACAGCCGTGCAAGAACATTTGAACAGATACGATGCACAAATTATGTAAAATACATTCAGCACATCCAAACCAAGTGAGAATTGATCGGTTTGGGAGGACACACTGGTAAAGTATCCGCAACAGAAAAGCACATTTTGAAACACAGGTAGTTTTTATTTTCCGAAGGCTATAAGAGTTGACCGTGTTACAAAAGGAATTTGAAAAATGAGCAGGCAGGATACAAAGAAATCTTGATGTTACAAAACATTGAGTCCATGAGTACAATACAGATTTCCCTCTAAATCTCTTTAAAACATACAGGTTTACAAATATACAGCAGCTTTTGAAATAAAGTCTTTTGAACTGGTTTCTATGTTTATTCCGTCTCGTGAAAGAACAAGGCATCTGGTGGTAAATAAATGTTTATAAAGTTAAGGTGCAATACAGACAAAGCCAGATATTTAACATCTAAATGTACAATATGTTTTTCGAGCAGTTTATGAAAAAAAATAAAAGACGATTTTCATCTATATATATATTTTTTTACTACATTAATCTAATTTTAACGAGAATGAGAGCTGTCTGTATGTTAAAGGAATTATACATTTCCCCACTTCTGTTAAGAAACCGGTGGGTATAGCAGAAATGCACATTTCTTCACACACACACACAAGAAGCAAAAAAACAATTAGTTCATCTTTTTCAGCTGAGAAGTCATAGACCAGTTGAAAACTACACTGTATGCAATTTTACAAGCCTTAAATTAAGTGAAACAACAGCAAACACCCACAATGCAAACACAAGCAGTACTTGCATCTTATAAATATCATTATACAGTGAAACATATGGATTGACCATAAAGGGATTGCATTTGTGACCACTGTCAGTTCTAAAGCACAGTTTCCAAAAGAATTTATGAATATTATTACATGTAGCCTGTAGTAAACTACGCCCCTACTAAATCGGTCCCATGATTTTGAAATCCCGAACAGCAGAATGAACCTAAAACTGCCGTTTTGATTGTAGGAGTTTACAAGAGTATTGGCACATAAATTCAATCCAGATTTGGTGATGCATGTATAATCTTCTTTGTACAATCATCCACTCTTACAATGCATAAAAAAAAACCCACGTTTGCTTTGAAAGGCAAGAAATTAAAGTCTAGGGTCAGTTAACCCAGGACTAAATGAAAATGGCAACAATTAAACATAAGAACTGTCTTTTCATATGAGGATGCATGTATGTGCCCTTCTGTGTTAAATTTTGTGTTAAAGCCAAAAGATGTATATGCTGGTGATTATCACAAGATAACAAAAACCATGTTTATGATTAGTGTGACTCATTCCATCAACTCCGAACACCTGCCCTAAACTGCTTCATGGGTTAATAAGTGGGAGAGAAAATGAAGTGCTTGCTTTCTTTCAAGTGGATTACATCTTTGTCCCGCGAGGACAAACGTCACCGAATCTTTGCATACCCCCTGACATCGATAAGACATGTGAGAGAAAAATACTCTCGACCTCATTTCACCATTTGGAATTGGCATTGAATATCAATGGCTGTAGAGTCAGCCTTACAGAAGGGGTTGCTGGTAGAAGGCTGCTTGTTGCTGCTGAGGTGCAGGTTGAGCCGGAGCGGACATCGGATAGGAGGTTGGAGGCAGACCAGGGTTAGCGTTCTGATAGGCAGACATGTCCATAGCCATGCTCATCTGTGGTGGGTAAGGGGCTCCAGGAGCTTGGTTTACATACGCTGGATTCATGGGGCCGCTGCATGAAGTAAGCAAATTGCAGAAATGTAAGGCTAGTTTACCCAGCACCACTATCAGAATGATGCGTTATAAACAAAGCTATCTAAAAAAAAGGCTATGTCGACAAGTATACTGTCTGGCATCATGTGCTGATTCCAAAATGTGTATATATATATATACACACACACACAGTACACACATACCATCTTTTTGATAAATCAGTGGAAAATAAATAACATTTACTGTTGGAATGGACATAATTAGATTACATTAGAAAAGAAGGTGAAAATTGCATATAGAAATAAAAGACAAGGACAAAGTTGCTTTAAAATTAGAGGTAGACTAGATTACCTGATGTAAGGAGGTTGTGCTGGCTGGCTGCCGGGCACTGAATTGACTGAAGGAGGAAGGGAGCAGAGAGGGCCTGCTTGGTCCGTAAGACTGTATCCCTGTGGAACACCAGAGGACATGTAGGCTCCAGATGGCTGATAACCCTGAAAGTGACAAGAAATAATAAGTCAGCAGAATTGTTTGTGTCACAAATTAAATATAATAGACTGAATTGGTACTAATTTTCTATTTAAATGGCAAAGTATACCTGCATAGCGAGAGGATTAGGGGCTCCTGGATAAGTGCCTTGGAGACTTTGCATTTTGGAGTATGCATTGTAAAGTGGAGCCTCATTCATGAGCTGGTTATACAGTTCCAGAGCCTCCAGCACCTTCACATTCAGCTCAGACCACTCGGAGTGCTTCCTGCAGGAACGTGAGAGACGCTTTATTCTCAAATGCAAAAGACTGAAAAAACAGCAAGCCTATTCTGGGGTTTTGACATCAACAAACCTGTCGATTTCTTGCAGTTTCTCATCAATCATCGGGTTCATCTTTTGACAAGCATCTAGAAGAACAGAACAAAAGATGAACACTCTGAAATTGAATCTTACATTATTTACTTAAAGGAACTGTCAGGTTCAATGATCTTGTGGGCCAAGTAACATTTGACTGTAGAATGGTGTAAATTTGATAAATTGCAGTAATGCATTATTAACGTTGTTTCACACCATACTTCGCATTGTACCACCTAAAAATATCCTCTTCAACTTTTGGGAAATCCTGGAAATACTATTTTGTTTTCGAAGCAAATGGGAATGCAAAAACATATTTCTCTACTACTATAACTATTACAGATTCTGCTTCTGAGAAACCTGGAAATGTGTACATATTCTGGAGAGCCACCTAAACACGACCTAAAATTTCTTTTAATGTCATATTTTGTTTGTACTCCAACCAGTGATGCGCGGGTTGATCCAAAATGAGCGGGTGCCCGGAGTCACCCAAAAATATTATTAATGATATTCGGGTCGCGGTCGGTCAGGTCGTTTGAAATAAAGTAATTTATATAGTACTAGACACAGTTTTCTATGAAATACATAGGCCTACACTTTATTGCTTAAATTACTGGTGCGAAGATGACGCACAAGCTCAGTCTGCATGTAGAGATGGAGGAGGCAAGAGAAAAGGTGAAGACTGGGGAGTGGAAGCTCCTCAAATATGACGCGGGACAAAATTCCCGATTTCCCAACACGTTGAACTGAGCAATGCCATTGTATCATTTTAATAGGTTACTTGTAAACACATATAGCTCAGTAATGTCAGTTTTATGTATTTTCTGAGAGGGGATGGGATTTTTGTTAGACGCACACTTCCATTAGACTGGATAAACACATGCAGCCTCTTAATTAAGAAAATGAATACATCAAGCCTTTATTGCATAACACTAGGCTATATCAGCATTCATACAGTTTGCACTCCTAAAGGCTTTCACACTTTTCCAAAAGTGGGCTTTCTCTCAGTTGACCTGCTGATGAATTCTTCAAGCAGGGTCGAAACATAAACCTTGCATTCATCAGTAATATGCATCTAGACAGCGGAAATGGAAAATGATGGGTCGCCTCAAGAACTGCCAAGAGCAGCTTAAACAGTTCTACTCCGCCGTCATTGAGTCTGTCCTGTGTGCTTCTATAACTGTTTGGTTTGCCTCAGCTACAAAATCAGACATTAGAAGACTACAGAGGAATGTTCGATCTGCTGAAAGGATTATTGGTGAACCCCTGCCCACCATTCAAGAAATGTACACATTCATAGTGAGGAAAAGGGCTCAGAAAATCACTCGGGATCTCTCACATCTGAGCTATGACTTCTGGTCGGAGCTACAGAGCACCGAATACCAGGACAGTCAGACACAAGAACAGTTTGCTTATACTTAGCAATAAAGCTCTTTGTGATTCTGATTCTCTTTCTGACCTACTATACATAAATGTAATGTAACAATAAACAAGAGCTTAAGAAGGGTCTTCCTCATACCTTCTAATGTGACCAGCTCTGGGCCGTCAGGTGAGGCGTCTGCAGGGTCTGTGTTCTGGAGCAGGTAGAGAGTTTTGTCCATTTTCTCCTGTAGTGAACAGAGTCAAAGATTAACACAAGACATAAGGATTTCACCAAGAGCCTGTTGATCATATCAGGTACTCTTCTCCAGGTGAGTGGAGACACGTGGCTGAGGATCACCCGGTACTCACCTCATCTATATACACAGGCTCAGGCTCAGCTTTGACTTCAACGATGGGCTCCTCTGGGGCTACTGTCTTTTCTACATGCATGACTGCAGGAAAGAGAAATCAGGGGATATACATGTGTAATTTGAACAGAAAAGAAAATGCATTATTCCTGTACAAAATACAAGGTTGTAAAGGGTATTACCAGGGTCTGGTTCAGCATTCAGATTGGTGGTGACAAAGTTTGATGGGAAAAGGCCTACCCCTCGGTGATTCTCTCCTTTCCACCAGTTTGGATCACTGTTGGATTACAGCGATGGACAATGGGTTATGGGAAATGTAAAGACACACAAAACTTATAAAACAATATTTACTCTAATTTGATTAAATTAACATCCTTGAACGATTACGTTTACCTGTCATCAAGGATGATCACAAGCTCTCCAGTCTTAAACGTGAGCTCATTGTCTTCAGCCGCTTCAAAATCATAAAGGGCACGCACTTTACGGGACTCTTTCCCTCCGTTGGTGTTGTAGGGTGGATCAGCTATCACGGTAAGGGGTCGTGTCTCTGCCTGCTGTTTCTGTTCCTGTAGGGACAGCTCAATGGCTGCATCGAGCAAAATACATACACTCATTATCTCGGTACAGCAAAATATAGCTTGACACCACAGTAAGGATGCCAAAGGATTTTTTTTAATGCTTTGGCAGGGGCCCAAAATCATTAGTCAGACAAGACTAAATAGACTATAATAACAAAATATTATCTGAAAGTACATTGGCATGGAGAGCCTTCCTTACCTTTGGCCAGATCATCATCATCAGCTGCTTTGTTGGTGGAAGGAGTGCTGCTGGGCTTTGTGCTGGAGCTCTGCAAGTAGAGATAACATCTTAACTGATTTGGAAAAAAAAAATACAGGATATATAGCTTTATCCACAAGATATATATTTAAGACCATTCACACATCTTCTTATATTTACCAACGCTGCATTTTTTCATCAAAAACAAAACAAAACCGTTTTTACAATTTAATTAACCAGTTTGTTTACCATTTACAATTTTATAAAATACAAGTTTCTATTTGAATATGTTTTATAATGTACTTTTTTCCTGTGATGGCATAGGGGGATTGTTTTATTGTGTTGGTCCCAAAACATCCCTGATCCTTTGAGGCATGGACTCTACTAGGTGTGCTCTGATATCTGGCACAAAAATGTAAGCAGCAGATCTTTTAAGTCCTGTAAGCTGTGATGCTGGATCGGACTTGTTTGTTCAGAACATCCCACAGATGCTTGATTGGATTGAGATCTGGGAAATCAATCAAAGTTACGCTCCTCAAGCCATCCCTAAACTATTTTTGCTTTGTGGCATTTTCCATAACAAACTGCAATTCACTGTGTATTCGAACACCTTTCCATCAGAACCTGCACAAGTTTTTTTTTTAATGCATTTAAACTTGAGCTACAGTAAGTGTCTTTGATGAATAGAAAGATAAGAAAGACCGCATTTATCTGCAACCGAGCATTTCAGATAAACGTATATTTTGCACAACAACATATGAAAACAAAACTATAATGCCATCTATAGGTCTACTAAAGAAAATACTCAAGGAAACCACACCATTTATATAAGTAGGTCTTTGAGATAACATTTATATGACGACCTTTGAGTGACACAGTAAAGTCTTGTGACCTATTTTATTTAGATGGTACTCATTAACAGCTATGGAAATGTTTACATGAACATGTCAGTTTGTCAAACAAAATGATCGAACAATAAATGAAGAAAAAGAACAACAAGAAAGAAGAATTGACATCTCATGGGGCCATAAATACGTGACAGGAAATTCCATTCTGTCTGCTTGATTCTCTCGTCTCAAGTTTACACACATGCTTCAGCATTCCAGGCGCACCTAAATAGCTAAATGGTTAGCAGACATGTCATGTGAGAAACAGTGGGCAAGCTGTCACATGATTCATTTATGATCCATCTCTCACACAGAGGAAGCTTACTATTGGTTATTAATTATGGTCATTCAGGGTATACTTTTAATGTATCTTTAAAAACACATGGCCTTTTCCAAAGATTGACCAAACAAAAGAGTAAATATAAAGAAAAATCACTCCATAATAAAATAAAAATCAAAAGCTTGTGATTGCTTACACACTGCTATTTAAAGGTTCTAGAGTTGTACCAATCAAGAGAGTTTTATATTACCAACAGAAATATTGTTAAAGTTTAAAAGAACTATTTCTATTCTGCTACATATAATAAAAAATAATAAAAAAAATCAGTGATGGCAAAGCTGATTAGGTTTCAGTTTCACATGATCCTTCAGAAAACAGAAATCCTTCTAATATGCTGATTTCTTGATATCTACTCATGGATACATAAATCTTTTTTTCAGGATTCTTTGATGAATAGAAGGTTCAGGAAAAAACAGCACTTACTTCAAATAGAAATCTTTTAAGGATTTTATAAACATACTTTTAAATGAAATCTTACTGCCCCCAATCTAGAGTATGACATAGTTATTCTATATAAATTCATAAATGATACAAACTACAGCATACATACACTTATGTAAACATTTAACAATATCATTACCAGAAACTTTAATAAAACATTGCAGTAACCCACACTGCAGACAGATTTCTGTGAGCCACCAGCACAGGAAACACAAACAGAATGACTAATGAATTACGCAGAACTAGAATCTAAAAAGTTTCTGTGAAAGTAAACCCAGCCTAATTACAGAGTCATATATCTAGGCCAAATACCTTCAGCTGCTGTCTGTTGATGTGTGTGTTGATGGACAGCTGACATCACACAGTGAGATCCAACAGGATCAGTTAGGTGAGAGTAGGAATACCTGGGTGTTTGCGGTGGGAAAGGACACTCCGTCTTCTTTGAGGGATTTGATGGTGGCACTGATGAGACTCAGTTGCGGGTCTTTCTGGAAATCTTCGGCCCACTCCACCATCAGGGCCTTGAGTTTCTCAGCAACCTTCGGGTGAACCTGAGAAGAAGCGAGCGAGGATGGTAGACATTATCATCAGACAAGCAAGTGTATTATACTTTGATACAAGGATTGGTCTTATTGTATGAGTTAAAGTTCTTACCTTGTTCAACACACCGCGAACTTCACTGGCGAACTCCCTCGAGCAAATCTCTAGGTGAAAGATTTTCCCACTGTTTGAAACGCAGGCCCCCAGCAACTAAAAAAGATCAAATAAAGCAAGATTTGAGCAACTCTTATTTACAGATTTATTTTTTTTATATTTACTATTTACATTTTTTTTATATAATTGATTGTGATTAAAATAAGTAATTTGCCAACTTATGAACAGGTATACCTAATGTATTCACTAAAAACATTTCCATGACTTTTCCTAGCCTTGAAAATGTCATTTTCAAACTGCCTGATACTTCTAGGGTTTCCATGAAAATAAAAGCAGTGATTGCATACTTGTCATATTTATATAAATAAATGTCTAAGGTTCAAATGTGCATAAGAGCTATATCATAATAAATATTAATAATAATTCTTTAAATATAGACACATGAAATGTAGTCACAAAACAAAGATTCATAACAATGATAATTATTGTTACTGTTATAGCCGTTTTTGCACACTTGTAGCATTTCTATAACTGCTAATAATTTTCAATAAACGGAAATTAAATGTGACATTATAAATATGAATAACACTAATAATAAATTGTATTATTACTAACCTTATAATTTTTCAGTATTATAAAAATTACATATTTTATTATTATTATTATTATTATTTAAAAAAATGTAGCAACTTAAAGAATAAAAATAAAGAGCATATCATCAACCCACTTTATTCCTTTGTAATAATATAAAGCCAGATGAGAAAGAATTAAAAGATGATATCTAAAAATAGACTGAGACATCTTTGCAGGCTGAGTCCGAGTGGAAGCCCACAGAGATGCCTGTCACTTCCAGATGCTACAGCGCTCTGGAGTTTTGAAAGCTTTTACAGCTTCAGTTTCTTCTATACTAGTTTAGTATGCAGTGACTATAAGCAAGCCATAGATAGGTTGACTGTCACCGAGAACAAAAACACTTGGACAGCTCGTGTCAGTTTACTCAAAGGTGGGTGCAACTCTGTTTAACGATAATGGAAACTAAAGACGAAGAGCTCACCGTCAATGCTTGCATGGCTACATGAGGGACCTTGTGGTTCACACGCTTCATGACTGACCTGAGACACTCCTTCGCGCTTTAATGCACACAAAAAAAAGAGAAAATGACAAAGAGGGGCGTGACCATATTTATATCAGGGAGAGATTCATCGTTTTTCTACTTTAAAAAATAAATTAATAAAATCAAATACAAATTCATATTTAACAGTATTCATAATATATGAAGAATAATAACACATACAAGCAACATTAGTGTCATTAAAACATCTTATTTGTATGCTGCTCTTTTAACTCACCCATTGGGAATTGTCCCGACTCGGTCACAAATATCCATAATGAGGCCCCAGTCCTCTGATGTGTTAGTTTCACTAGTTGCTTTCTCTGAGTATGCAAATAAATTAAATTAATTTACACTAGTTACAAAACAAGCCATAAACAGCCACTACTGTGTGCAACAATAATAAGAATAATAGCAACAGTAATAATAATAATAATCATCAATTAATTTTAAACATCCTAGCTTTTGATAAACAAGTTTTAATACATATTTATTAAGCAAGAGACTCATATTCATCCCGTTAAACAGACACAGCAGCCTGTTTTGCCTGTTATTTTGCATAACCAGCTTGCCTCGACAGGCACAACAACCAGTTCTGTGATAATACTCTAGTGCAGATTATTTTACCCCTCCTTGTTGAATACAGAAAAACTAGGCGCATTTGAATGACTACCTTATTGAGGACAGGGAAATTTGCATTGCGACATTCAGCAAAGTACAGCTCGAAATTAATGAACAATCAACCCCTCCACAGAAAAACGTACAGTGTCACAAGTTCATACACATTGATCTCTCAGGACAAACCTATTAAAGAAAGCACTATACATGCTATTGTGTGTTACAAATGAACTCCTATTACTCTTTTAGTCATTCATGTTTACTGGAAATGGGTAAAAATATGTATTTTCGGATTTTTTTTTAAACAGAACATTTTGATGATTTAATATTGTATGAGGAAGATACTAACGTTATACTAACGTTACATCTCGTTGTGTGTAGCGTCACTCTTTCATATCCAAACATCACGTAATTGCCTAACTATACAGGAAACGGCTTCAATGTGTTGTTTATTGTAATAATTTAGAAACTTTGTACTTAATACCTGAGCGGCTCAAAATAACTTTTTGACACAGTATTTAAACTAAATATGAAAAATGTTCAGTGTCAATCTGAAAAAGTTACTGAAATGTAGAACAATACTGTACGGAATGCGTCAGTTCTGCTAATAATGTTCGACAGCTTCAAATTGTCGATATTTAGGACATTTGAGGGATCGGAGACATAGAGGAAATAAACAAGACACAAAGCAGAGATCTTGAGGATATGTCATGGAGCAGTGCGCTGGGTCGGCCCTGACTTGTCAATATCACAGCGCTTCGACAAAAACAACACTGTCAAACTCACCAACATCCTGATCGAACGGGTTTTGACCAAATAAAGGCATTTTGCGACCCTTTCCTCTCTATTAACGGTTAAATTCAAGCGTACAGTCTACGTATATCGACGATTTATAGTTCTCTCATCCATTAAAATGCGTCCACTTCCACCAGTTGCTCTTCCGTAAACTTAGTACGCTAACGCAATGCCTGTCAGAAACCCCATACGTGTCACGGCATTCAAATAATTCTAGATTTCAAGTTACATTTAGAATTTCTATTAAGACTACAAAAATAACTAATGAAATTGTTTAATGTTTTGTTTTTATAAATCTGTATTTCTGACAGGCACATATATGTGGCGTCCTTTTAAAGACCAGCGTGTGCTGCACCGCCATCTAACGACTGGAATAGATGTTTGTGAAATCCCTGTAACGTACCTTAGGCCCAAATTGAACACATGCTTGATAATTTAATAATATGATGTTTATTGTTAATAAAATTATTGATTGTTAAGCGAATGGAAACTGCAACGGAGTGACACACAAAAGCATCACGTGCACTCTTTTCCTCGCCAGGGGGCGCTCCATTCATAAGCAGCTTCTGTACATGTCAGCAAGGCCACACGCCTTTATTCACTCACCGGGACCATTTGGATGATCCAGTTTTTCTAATGATAGTTCAGTCATGTCGGCACCTGCCATGGGGACCAGCAAAACAGCGCACAGTGATTCCAGTAACAAGAAGAAAAGGGGACCCGGAACGCTGGCCACCGCGTATCTGGTCATTTACAACGTGGTTATGACAGCGGGGTAGGATGAAAATCAAATGCGCTTCCGTGCTCTCTGTTCAAGCGTGTGACAGTAAGAATGAATGGTTAGATTTCAGACAGCGTGCTGGAAGTGCTTGACAGATTCGCGGTTACCTCCCCTTTAAGTTTAAATCGCATGTTTTAGCACAGTTTACATCGAAACTACAATAACTGGGCATTATTCTGAACACTCTGGTAATGCATTGCAGTGTAAATCCTATTAACGGCTACTGGTTGACAGCGGTCAACGCATGAATGCATTGTTCTTGTTTTACAGTTGAGCGTCTGTTTGTGTTGTTAGATGACATTAATGCTCGTACGGGTGAATTTAATGGATTTGTCACTTGAATGTTTAAATGTAGCAATATTTTGTTCAATTGGCAGTAGGTTATGTGGTTAAAACAGCGAATAGAAGTACCACGAAACTGTTGCACAATCATGCCCGTTTAGGAAGCTAACGTTAATCGATTCAACAGAACCGGTTCGTTTTCACTGTTTTTAAAAGGTGCTATATGTACTTCCTAAAATCTATTTGCTGCCCATTTTTACCGTAAGAAATGGGTAAGAAAAAACAATTCAAAGCAAATCCACTTGATTCAAATATTTCTGAGCTCATCCTGACTAGAAACACGCACACAACTTTTATAATCGTGCTTATTGCGATTAAACCGAGTCGTTTTCGAACTAACTGTGTCATTCAAATTAAATGAACTTCCCACTAGGGTTGCAGCAGAAGTAACCAAACCAGATTTGCTACATTTTCGTAACCTCTGTTGACCAGATTGCAATCAGGAATAGCTTGATGATGCAATTCAGTCCATGCTTTTCAGATTCATTTTGCAATGTCTCTCAAAAATGTTGTCCGGTAATACACTATGTGCATTATTTTGAATTTGAAAATACAACCCAGTCCTGTTGGCCTTATAACAGACTTAAAAAATACTTGAGCTGTTTGTGTCCTGTGATATTTTGATAAAGATGATGCTTTTGATGCTCTTCTATCTTCATGCCATACCAAGACTTGAAAATATACTGTGTCACAGATAAAGGAAGTTAATATAGAAAAACCCATCTTTTGAGAGAATAATATATGTATTTACAAACTCCTGTGTATATTTTGCATCAGTACATATGTATAACAGTGGATGTATTTTAATGAGACTGGTGTTACATGCCTCTATTTCCTGTGCTGTCAGAGATTTGCATGCAGTTCCATGCCTGTGTGCATTGCGGAAATGCCCGCATCTCTCAAAGCAAGGACGAGTGGCACTACAGATTTACTCAAAGAAACTTTTTTTTTTTTTTATCCAGGTGGCTGGTCATTGCTGTTGGTCTGGTTCGAGCATACCTTGCCAGGGGAAGTTACCATGGTCTGTATTACTCTATAGAGAAGCCCCTAAAATTCTTTCAGACTGGTGCCCTCCTTGAGGTGAGTGTTGTGTGAGCTATATTTATTGAAATGAATTAAGGATTCTGAAGCATGCCTAAGCTCTATATATTATTTGCTAAATATGTAGTACACTGTTGATACAGTATTATCAGCTTTTTCGCCCAGTGTGTGCAAACAAGGAATGTGTTGTGGTTTTTCATGCATGCATAAAGACATATATGACATGAGGACAGAAAGAACATTTAAATAACGAAGACTAAGAAAAATAATTTCTCATCCTACAGAGTTTAATTGTATTATTTTCAAGCTAAAATGATAATTCCTTGAGGCTGAGTGTGCACCTTATAATGTTTGTTCTTGGCTCTCTTCACAGATCTTGCATTGTGCCGTGGGTAAGTGCGCCCTGCTGCTAATAACAGTCTCTTATTAATTTCTACTATAAATATGCACTAGGTGAAGTATATAGACCAGATTGGCTATACAAGGAAAGCTTTTTTTAACTCGGCAGTGCCATCGTCAGCGAGGGTGCAGCTTTCTCTGCCAGCCTGACACTGATAATGTGATAAAGAGTCGCACTGCACCCGTGGCGCATAGAGTTCACAGTCCACACATCATTATCTGGGACTTAAAGCTTAATGTGACCTTTCCCAGTGCAAACAACCAGTCCTGCACCACTCTCGGTTACATCATAACCATCCTTGCTCTCCTAAAGTATTTTAGTTTAATGATTTAAAGTCTCTCTCATAGGGCCGGTTTCCTGGATAGGTATTAGATCTAGGAACTAGTCCTTTGCTAATTTATGATTTTTTAGAAACATGCCTTACAAAAAATGCATTATCTGTGAGCATTTTAAGACCAAACAATGGCAATAATGTATTTTACGATATCTCAGTGCAAGCCTTTTCCAGTTTAGACAGCTCTTAACATTTATTTTATTCTAGGACTAGTCTTAAACCCTGTCCGGGAAACTGCCCCATAGTGTTTAGTGTAATGGATTAAAGGGTTAGTTTACCCCAAAATGAAAATGATGGTCTTTTACTCACCTCCGAGGTGTATGTGACTTTCTTCTTTCAGATGAATCCAATCAGAGTTATAATAAAAATTGTCCAGACCCCTCCAAGCCTTTGAATGGGTTCAAGTGGGTCGTAGCCGTTACACGTCGGAAGATGTGAAATAACATGTGCCTATTTGTAACGAAACGTCCCCCCGGGGTGAATAAAGTCCTCCTGTAGCGAATCCATGTGTTTTTGTATGATAAATATCCCTATTTTAAACTTACTAAGCACTTTTCTCTCTGGTTCTGCTGTCTGTGGAAACCGGAAGCAGTCCCTGCAGATGTATGCATCGCACACCCGCCCTCTGGGAAATGTAGTTTCAAACCAGTCTCCTTTTGGCTGCTATCGAAATTAGGGCTGTGCGATTATACGATCTCGATTTGTGATCGCGATCAAATTAAGTTCGATCACGGTGATCAGCTGTGGGTATACTTTCTTGATCATGCTGCAGTAAAGTGCACGACAACAAATCACAACCCGCTTTCCTGGCACCGCGCTGTCTGCTAGAGTTGTGACGT
>JAUMHQ010000315.1:2776415-2790987 GCA_032361165.1 Enteromius paludinosus | reverse complement strand
GCTAGTTGGTGCTCCAGTATAATCGGTCCGCCGAAACTCATCCAGTGAGAAACGTTCCGCAGTGCAAAAATAAGTGCGATTAAAATGTGCTAAATATACGGCCCTAATATATATATATAATGTATATATAATTACCTTACCATCTGGTGCTACGGACCCAACCTCTTCCATGCTCAAAATTGGGCTACAGCCCTTCTCTTCTCATATCCATCCTCACTGCATCAGTCCATCGGTTTCTAGGCCTTCCTTTGGCTTGGTATGGAAAGGCTGTGCCCTGAATACTCTCCATGCCAGTTGTTCCTCTGCTTGTGCCGAAGTCTTGCAAATGATGCCTCTTGATATATTCTCATATATTCTCCTTAGTACTTTCCCCTCAAACATATCCAACATGTCTGCAGACTTTTGGTGAAGGACCTAAGTCTCAACTCCATATGAGACTACAGGTCTATAATTTGAGGGACCATGAGAGACTATGGCATTTAAAAAGGCTGGGTTTTTTTTTAACCCCACTGGGTGGCACTCTTCTTCTATCCTTCCCAATGCCATAGCTACATCCCTTTCTGTGTTACTCCACACATTGCTCAACCTTGCTGCTGCCCATTAAGGACTAAGAAAAGGCCCTGACACCTGTCTATTTGCCTTAATCCGGCTCTGGGTTCTTTGCATTATAATCCTTGTCAATATGATGTATTTCTATGGACAACCCATTGCAATCATAGCTTGCTATAGAAAGCTCCCGTGGACACTATCATATGGCAGCTTTGAAATCAGTTAATATATATCATAAATTATTTATTATAAAAAGTTGAACTTTCTTATGCTCACCAAACATTAAATAAATACTTATTTAATTAAAAATACAGTGAAATATTATTACAATTTAAAATTAATTTTGAAAGTAATTTATTCCTATAATTATTTTTTTTTCTATTAAGATAAAAATAGATTTTCATCCTTAAATTGTTCTCAGATACTGTTGTTGAGTGATGTTTAGTGTTGTGAAACTCAATTCATGTTTCTCTCTATTGACAGTTTTTCCCTGTGCCTCTGCAAACTCTGTCAAAAAGGATTGTTCAGTCCAGACTCAACAGCACCCTGGTGGGGGTTTTTACAAACGTCCTGGTTTTTCTCTCCGCTTTCATTAACATTGTGAGTCTCACAAGGATTCTGTGCCTTAATGTGTGTGATATTTAGTTATTTCATGCTCTAGTGGTACGTTTAGTGATAAACTATGTAGCCATATAGCCATGCAACTAACACTTTATCTGTCTCAGAATATTTGACTTACAGGAGTAAAGACAGAAGTGCAAAACTAGACATGCTGTCATTTATCTTCATCTGAGAAATGTTTCCATCTGTCTTTTAGTTCACCTGCAGTACGGATGACCTGAAGACATGTTTAGGGCAGGAGTTTAACATCAGCCCCAGTGATGTGAATGCTTGTCATGTCCGCACCTCTTCCTTCAACTACACTCTCTGGTCTCAGGACAGCCTCTGCAACCACTCGTCGCCCACCTGCAATTTCCCAGAGGTACGGCACTGTTCTCAGACCAATTCAGTTTTGTACATTTGTGAGAATTTTCTGAACGTTTACTCACCCTCAGGCCTTCCAAGATGCAGATGAGTGTGTTACTACATTGCTTTGTCCAAACAGCTGATCAAAACATCACAATAATCTACAAGTAATCCGCGTCTCCAATAACATGTTTGTGATAAATAAAATTGTCCCCTATCCATAACATTGCTTTCTCCAGTGAATCTGAAGAGAAATATCCACAGATCAAGCATTGTTTACAGGTGAAAACAGTCCAAAACGTTATCATTTTATGATATGAGGGGACAAAAAGGAATGAGCTTTTTTTTTGCCTAAGGAAGAGTTAATATGGATTATGTTCAAATGTTTTAATTATGGATTTGTTTATTACAAATATGCAGCTTTCATGTCAGCATATTGAGATGAGTGAGTACATTTTCAGTAAATTTTCATTTTTGGGGGAACTATTCCTTTAAGTAGTCAGTGAGCAGCTACTAACTCATGGGAGTCAACTTGAACCAGCTAATAGCACCATGTACCAAGACTTTATTTTTCAGCAGTGATAGGCCTTTGTGTCAGGCACTGCTGACATCACAGCATATACCATATATGGAATAAGATAAGGGGAGAGTGAAAGACTAAATGTCTGAATGTTTTTCTCTTTCTGCAGTATTTCTCTTCGTGTGTGCTGCTCAGTTTACTGGCCTGCTCAGTGTTCCTACAGGTCAGCAGTATTGGTAAACTCTTCCTCATGCTCTTCATTGAGATCCTGTACATGCTTATCATGGAGGTGCCTGAGGTCAGCCTTTTTGACAACGTGGACCTACTGGTCATGGCCAACGCCATGTGAGTATCTAGATTTTAGCCAAGTAGCACACTGTCTTGGATCAGTATTGTCGTTTTGACCATTGAGGTTGTGTCTTGTGATTTGTGATCCTTTTTTTTTTTATTATGGGTGGTTTAAACAAATTTAAGAAAAAAGATTTTTAGATCAAAAGTGTGACTGAATGCACTGTAATATTCACGGCCATTCAAATGTTTGGAGTCTGGAAGATTTTTAAAATGTTTTTGAAAGAAGTCAAATAGTAAAACTGTGATACAGTATAATAAGGTATTACAGTAAAAAAAACATTTTCTATTTAAATATATTTTAACCCCTTCAGACCTGAATTATGTACCAGGTTTCATAAAAAATTTAAAGTTCATTTTTCCTGTTTCTGTCCGTAATTGAGACTAAATGTTAATAATAAAAAATAACACATTCGTTAATTGAAATATTTTTTGGCCATTTCAATGGACATCGGGTCAAAACAGTTGTACTTCACAAACAATAAACCAACATGAAATTAAATATAAAATAACACAAATGGTTGGTCTTTTCTTGAAGTTTCTTCTGAAGGTAACAAACTTCAACAGAAAAACATTTCAACATTAATTTTAAGGTTTTTATTTTATAGACTGCCCATTGTTTTTAACAAACTAAAGCAAACTATAACAGGCTTGTCCACCCCTCCCATGGGAGCACTGTAATTGGATGAAATGTCTTATCTAACTGACTAGCTAACTAACTAACTAACCCAGGGGTGCCCAACCCTGCTCCTGGCGATCGACTGTCCTGCAAAGTTTAGCTCCAACTTTAATCAAACACACATGCGTTTCATTTTCAAGCGATCCTATAAAGCATAATTAGTTGCTTCAGGTGTGTTTGAGTAGAGTTGGAGCTAAACTTTGCAGGACAGTCGATCGCCAGGAGCAAGGTTGGGCACCCTTGAACTAACCAAACCTAATTTTCATTCTAAACTCACCAACTGTTGTAGATCTAGCACAGGGCTGTCGAAACTCAGTCCTGGAGGGCCGGTCTCCTGAAGGGTTTAGCTCCAACCCTAATCAAACACAGCTGAAGCAGCTAATCAAGCTCTTAGGCATGAAACTTTCTTGCGTATATTGAGGCAAGTTGGACCTAAACTCTGCAGGACACTGGCCCTCCAGGACTGAGTTTGGACAGCCCTGATCTAGCATCATCTGCATCGCCGTCTTCCTCATCACTCCATATAATGTCAATATCTGAGATATTTCCATCAGCTATATGTTCAAGTACTTCAAAAACTATATAATCTGTGTATGAACTATTTATTAGTACATTAATATAGACTTTTTATATAAGAAAGTTCAATCACCATAACTGGAGATTTAATTTCAGTAACAGATGTTTGAACCCATTGTACATTGGAATGGACAGATATATTTGAAAAAAATCTTGATTTAAAGCTTGCAATTCTAATTACAATTACAACAGGCAGAGCATTACTGGTGTTTGATTGGATGACAGACGTACAATTACACGGACTGCAGGCTTTAAGTTAGGTGAATTGCTCCAGGAGCAAAAAAACAAGAGCTGACATGTGACGTACATGGATCGCAGGGTCTGAAGGGGTTAAAAAGATCATTTATGGCAAAGCTCAAAATTTGCAACTTAATTACACTTAGTCTTCAGTGTCACATGATCCTTTAGAAATCGAATCTGCTGATTTTGTGCTTAAGAAACATTTCTCATTTTCTACGTATAACGCATTTGTTCTGCTTACTATTTTTGTGACCCTGATCAAAAGCATTTACTTGAATGTGATGTATTCTTGCTAAAAACAAGTTGACATTTCCTAAACAAAAAAAACAGAAGTGTAAGTAGACACATTTTCAGCTGTACTCTATTACCTTTATAACATTTGCTTTTCTTTGTCTTCACAGAGAGTATATTAATGGAACAAGGTAAGATACAATCAATGAAATCGAGACTCTGATCTCAAAGAAATGCCACTGAGCATGTTGTTTTCATTGCATGACCATGAAAATTGAAGGCTCCACAGGATTAAATAAAAGTGTTGTGATGACATTATAGATTAACATGTACTTGATTATGGTGTGAAAATAGTTGATGTTGAATATGAATATGTTGCAGCTGTGCGGTAGACACACGGGTTCCTCTGAAAATCATGACTCCAGTCGTCATCACAGTTTTTGTGCTGGCTCTCTACCTTCATGCACAGCAGGTGGAGTCTACAGCCAGACTAGACTTTCTCTGGAAGTTACAGGTGTGTTTATCTGCGTATGTCTTGGTAATAATGTAGATATTTTGTGAAAAGCTGTTAAATATATATTGCCGTCCATCAAACCCGTTTGTCAGACTCTTGCTTTCAAAAACATTTTGTTGTAGCTTACACAACTGTTTGTGAAAAATACATATATTTAATCTGCACATTTTATTTAGTTTTAAAATGACAAAGACTTGTATGGGTAAAAAGTCGTATTAAAATGATTTATGAAGATCATGTGTATATGAATGATGGATTAATGACTCATGTAAATATCTTTATTCAAGCAGATATATTAGTAATTGTATATTGTAATAGCATTACACATTTTGCTGCATTTTGATCAAATAAATGTAGCCCTAGTTAAAAAAGAGACATCATTAAAAGCATTTAAGAACAATTTCGCCAACCCTAAAGCTTTCAACAGTTGTATATAATGGTGAATTTATGTTTGTGTTGCAGCAATGCCACATTTAAGTTGTTTTCTCAACCTTCCTGTCATTTGTAGCATTCATGCTCTATTTTTCTAATACAGGCCACAGAGGAAAAGGAGGAGATGGAAGAACTTCAGGCCTACAACCGCCGGCTTCTCCACAACATCTTGCCCAAAGATGTGGCCGCACACTTTCTGGCGCGCGAGCGGCGGAACGACGAGCTGTATTATCAGTCGTGCGAGTGCGTGGCGGTCATGTTTGCCTCTATCAGCAATTTCTCTGAGTTCTACGTGGAACTGGAGGCCAATAATGAAGGCGTGGAGTGCTTGAGGCTGCTCAACGAGATCATCGCTGACTTTGATGAGGTACAGTGATTTCTGGTAAACCTTAGAACTGTTGCATTGCTTTTAAGTGCGGTACAGTATAATTGGCTAGCTTTCTAGCATGTATATCAATAACCACACATACAGTATATATTTTGAACATTTTTATACATTTAAATATTTATAGTTCATATTATATATGAATATATTTAACATTAATTTTGTATTAATTTGTTTGTATTTATATATATATATATATATATATATACATAATAAATATACACATTACACACACTTATATTACGTAAAAGGTTGATTTTGGATCATGTGATTAATCGTTTGACAGCACTAGTATATATAAATACACACACATGCATGCACTGTATATATTTAGTTACAACTATACTTTTTATATGTAATATAAATGATATGAATATAAGTACATGTAAATATATATTTTTTAAATATACTGTATGTGTGTCTTTATACATAAAAAATATAATTAATTAAAAATGTGTTTTTAATTTTCCTTTTCTCCTGTGTGTGTGTGTGTGTGTGTGTGTGTGTGTGTGTGTGAAACCTACATCTTTCGTAACTGATAGAATTCTTACAAATGAAGAATTTATTACCTTCTCATTTCTAGATGAAAGTCATAACCTCGTTTCACTTTTCACGCAGATCATTAGTGAGGATCAGTTTCGTCAACTAGAAAAGATCAAAACCATTGGCAGCACCTACATGGCTGCGTCTGGGCTTAATGACTCCACTTACGATAAAGCAGGAAGGTCACACATTCGCGCTTTAGCCGACTACGCTATGCGCCTCATGGACCAGATGAAGTACATCAATGAACACTCTTTCAATAACTTCAAAATGAAGATCGGTAAGGATTTGACTTAGCCATCCTTAAACTTTCACAGATCGGCTGCCTCATCTGTATAGATTTCATCTGGTTCATTTTGTGAAATTTACCCTTGCAAAAAGGCTTTCTGTAGAAATGTAACATTTTGTCAGACAAAGACTTTCACAGAATGCCCTAAAATTTTTTCCTGTTGTAAAATGAAGAGCATGTTGTCCTGAGAGCTCATAGATTACCTTGTACCGTAGGTCTCAATATGGGTCCCGTCGTGGCTGGGGTCATAGGGGCTCGTAAACCGCAATATGACATATGGGGGAATACTGTGAATGTAGCCAGCCGCATGGACAGCACTGGGGTACCTGAGAGAATACAGGTGAGATGCATTCAAGGTCTCTGTGAGTGTCCAGATAACTTGTATGCACCTTAGGGACGAAAAGATGTCTAAAAGAAAAGTTTAAACAAATAAACGTAATATGAAATCATTAACGAATATTTAATGTTGAGTTCTGCTATTTTATGTGGTTTATTTAACTTTTCACTTAAAAGGTTTATGATGATAATAATAACATTTCCTACATTTTGGGGAAAAAAAGTGTACTTATGTGCGGTAAATGCTTTATGTTACCCAATTTGATGATATTGTGATCAAAATTATAATAATTAAATAAAAAAGTATGAATAAAAACAAAGTAAATAAAATTATTATTTTTTTTTTTTTCAAATTAAAAATGAGTTCAAATGTTCTCTCTTTTTTGTGTTTGTTAGAATTAGGCAAGACAAAAATATATATATTTTTTTGCTATTTTATTTATAATCTGAAAAGGAATGGAAATCAGCCACTTTTCATGTTTATAACATTATTTTTAATAATGTTTGGGAATAATTTATAAATGTCTAAGTAAATAGTCTAAGGATTGAACAGTTGTAATCTGTTGGAAAATATGATGCAATGCAGTTTAATATAATTTGATAAATAAAAATAAATTGTTTAATAAAAATAATAAATAATAAATTGTTTAATAAAAATTGAAGATGTAAAACAAACGCATTTTCACTAGTGGTCTCTGGTTTAGATCAGTACACTCTTCAGTCCTTTATAAATACTCACATGCTATTAATTTCTGTCTGTATCAGGTCACATCTGACCTTCACCAGGTTCTCAGCTCCTACAACTACACACTGGAGTGCAGAGGTGTTGTGAAAGTCAAGGGCAAAGGAGAAATGACAACCTACTTCCTAAATGGAGGACCCAACAGCAGTTAACACTCAACGTCTGATGTTCAGAACATTTTTGAGATATGAGGACTAGACGCTGTGGGCCGGGCCAGGCTGATGAACAGCATCCTTTTGGACCAATCACAATAGGATTTGTTCGGAAACAGTCCTCAGCCGGTCTAAGAGTGACCCCTTTGCACACTGAGACTTCCTATAGGATTAACAGAGGGCTTTGGCCCCTTTATTTAAGGCATGGAACAGCTCAGAAAGACGGTTCATCCTCAGAGACCAAAGAAATAAAGGAATCTCAAGGCATACAAAGCAGTTCTCCCGGTCTTATATTTCTTATATTGCCAAGAGAGGACAGATGAACTGCATTCTCTGCACCTGGCTTTGGCACTCTCAGGTGTGGCTGGACTGCGATCTTACTCCACCGACTGGTCCTGGTGGCTCCAAAACAAAACTGCATGAAAACACTGAAGCCAATATACCTGTAAAACACACGTTTTAGGTGTATATGATTCGTCAGTGTATGTAAAGAGTTCTGTTCATATGGTCTTGTTGCGTTCAACACTGTCGAGGTGATACAGTATCACGGTAGATAGAGATATCACGATGAGCTAATATATGGTAGAAGGCCATAGTGAGCACAGCAGCTCTACAAACCCTTTATGGTTTCCCGAACTTTGCTGCAGCGACTGTGGTTGTTACTGGTAAGGGAGCTAGCATTGACAGTGTTACCTCTGAATGATCTAGAGTTGAGAATAAAGCCTCGTTCATGCCTCCTTGACTTGATACAACCCGAAGCCATTTATTTTCAGTGCTCAGGTCCAACCTGAAGAAGCATGTCAATCTCTTCAGTCAGAGAATCAGTTTGACTCAATTTTGTTCTTGCAGGCAGCCATTAATGTCTCTAATTGCGTGCAGGGTCAGTATATTTAAAAAATGCATATGACAATTAACTGTATGTGGACCCACATAGGCCAGTGTTTATGTTTTCGGGCACAAACACATGGGTGTCCACATTGCACATACTGATTCTTGTTTATCTTAAATATGATCCATAATGAACATTTAGCAGTCTAGATTAATTTGTTGTCAATAGGAAGTGAGACTGAACAAGCAAGCAACCAGTACGGTGGATGGTGACATGCAAGTCGCTGGTGGCATGAACAGGGCTCAGTTTCAGACACAAATTTACTTTCTCAAATCTATACACTTGTATAAACTGAAGACACTTTTAAGGAAAGAGTAATATGGTCAAATATGGCTGTTTTTGTATTTTTGACATTTTATATTTTGACTCCAAAAGCCAAACTGTCAATGCTATTTTAGATGATATATTTTCTATATTAATATATTAGAATGCGGTCTATAAATACATACATAATGGAACACTACAATCCTGCACATTTGAACAAGGGGGAGGTTTTAAAATGTAAATTATCAGTCACCCTTTTCTATCGCTGCATCCATTTGGATAAAATCCGTAGCTAGCCTTGTAACCAAGTAAGCAGAATATGTTTGGCCTCTCTCCAAAAAGGGTTTCTGTATCCTGTCAAGTACACTACAATGTAATTATGAGTAGAAAATGGATTTGCAGGAGGCGAAATGGCAATTGAGTGTTTCAGAACAGCCACAGTCGTTTAAAGCTTGGCAAACACATCTGCAAATATTGATTTTAGCCTTGCGTTTATAGTGCGTGGGACAAGAAGTTGGGATCCTCTAGGGATGACTCCGTTATGTCGCAAACCTTCACCATTTTTGCACTGCAGCTCGACCAGCATTTCCTTCTCTCTCTCAGTTCAGTCTGATGGTACGACCCAATGAATGTCCATTTTTCTCCAATGAGGCCTTTGTATGTAAGAATTGGAGTGTGTACACAAACTGGGACTTTGTTTGTTTGACCTATTTCAAGTAGGATTATGATATAGTGTTGGGGGGAAAAAAAATCTGCATTTTCTCAAACGTGTTATGAAACAGTAAAGTATATTTGGTCCTGTTCTAGCTTCTCAAAATGTGGACCCAGCTGGGCTTCCAGTAATTAGGTCTTTATTTTCCTCAACAGGATTAGTGCCATTTTCTTGCCAGTGATTTTTAAAAATAAAACCTCTGGTTGAATGTTTTTGTATTTAGTGTCACCATGGCACTTGTATTTTTTTTTTTTTATATATATTAGATGACGCAGTCAATATTCGAATTCCCAAGTTAAAGGTGAAGTGTGTATTTCCCGCGGCTTGGACACACTCCATTTCCGCCATTGGTCAGATAATAATCTAGCCCCGCCCTAAAGTCACGCCATTGGTTGAGCCAGCGCTCAGGATTCTCAAACAGCAAAATTTTGGCGGCACTGCTGAGACAGTTTAACTTTCACCGCGGGTTAAGTTTATGAACAGGTTACAAGTAAGTATCTGGATATTTAACTGGGAAGAGAAAGTATTTAAAAATTAAAATTACACACTTCAGCTTTAATTCACTTCTTTGTGTTTGTTATCCAAGCGAAAGCACTGAGTAAATACCACATATTCCTGCCGAGTAACCATGGGTTGTTTTTGCTTATCTGCCATGTCAAAACTCAATGCTGTTTTATACATCCGAATAAACTATTATAATATTAAACTCGCTGAAATCACATACTTATGATTATTACAGGGCTTTTTATTCTCTCTCCCACAGTATTTTCCATTTTATTTGGTTTAATAGATGCTTTTGGTAGTACTAACGTATATCTGAAGAAGTTGACTCAAAACGTCACTCTCGGTCTGTATTCGCTTATTTTCTCTGGAAATTCAATTGTTAGGTCTTAACAATTAAAAAGGACGAGGCTCGTGCCGTCGAGCTCAAAAACGACAAACAGACCACTATATAATAGTCAGGCTCGCTTGTAAATTAAATGAGACATTAGTTTAAGACAGAATTGTCATTTTTGAGTGGCCTTCAATGTTAACTGCAGTGACGTCCCTATAATCATATTTGCATATCGAATTAGGATTGGTCGTCTTTCCAACACATATTTGCATACTGAATTGTGATTGGCCTTTTTCGTATTTATATTTCAGATGGACTTCAAGACGATTGTGCTAAAGGCGCTGCCTTTCAAATACAGGTAGTCCTTCAGGAAACGCAAATTGTTTTGTCAGACTTTGCTGTGTTTTGACATAAAAATGGAATATTGCACTAAATAATATCCAGAAGGTGGCAGCAGCGCGCTTTCGTTTTAATCCTCGCCTCCAGTGTTACTTTGTTGCTGCGCGAGAGCTTGCACTGCTATCCTAGCACGGAGAGGTTGTAGACCAATTTAAACATGTCTCTCTAATTCTTTTGTTGTTTGATTATTCAAGTGTTTAAACTGAGAACTATCATAAACACAATGTGCCCAGAAAATGCGAACAGAAACCCCAACAGAGCTGCTTGGTCATTCAAGCATGTTATAATTCACATAATTTCAGTACACTTCCCCCACTGGCAAACCTGACCTTTTTTATCTTTAAAATGTGCCCATGAAATACCCTCGTTTGATTGCACTTGAATTTCGTCTCTGCATGCGTCCGATCCGGTCAGTTTGACTGAGCAAAGCTGTTTTATGAAGCATTAAAGAAAGGCCATTGTGCTGGGCGTGAGAATGGCATTTCACTGACATTAAAAACAGTCTAATGGCCAAGCGGTTTGGGTTTGATCCAGCAGTCAAAAGGTTAGAAAGACCTGAGGCGAAGCACAATGTCATAAAAAAATCAAAGAAAGAAAAAAACTCATAATTTCTCACCCTGATAATGCAGTTCTGGGAGCCTTCAACCACAAAGAAGAAAAATTACATGGCGATTTTCTTTTTTTTTTTACTTTTTCCATTTTTCCCGCAAACTTTTTGTTGCAGTTTTTTATTCCTTATTCCAGTTTTCAATATGGCCCATTTTATTCGTATATAATTCTTTCTTCAAATGCACCAACCCTAAAAAACCTAATCGACTCAAATACTTGCAAAGTAAACACTTACTTTGAACTTTTCCCTCTCATTTTGCCCCCTACTTTGTAATTCAAAGCTTTCAATCACCGTAGTGTGCTTTGCAACTATAAAATTAGATCAGCAGTGAACATAACCTGGAAAAAAATAACATCAATTACACAGACGTCAGAAATGTACAGACTTTTCCCCCTCACTAAGTACAAATAAGCCTAAATGGGCTGTAATTTTCGCATACACAAAAGCATTTACTGCATCACCTGGAACATTACTTTCATTAGTCACGCTGCTATAAGCCAAATGACATCTTCTAATAACCACAATCATCATCATCAACATTTTCCTCTTCATCACCACCACAGCTCTAAAGATTCGAGAATAGCAACGAGGTTAGAAACTGCGAGCGTCTTAATGCATTTGACTTTGGTGACTTAGAAGCATGTATTTAAACATTACTACTGTGCATGAAACTCTAGTTACAGCTACACTTTAAAACATTAGTGGAAAATAAATGAGCTTTAAAAAATCTTTCACAATTAATTAAAAAGAAACAAGTAATGCATTCAATTAAACATGACATTTTTAAGGCTAAAGACGTATTTTCTTATAAATCATACTCCAATATTTATTTACAGGTTTGTGTGTAAATAATCTACTTTAGGTTGCTAATATTTTATATATGTGCAAAAATCAAACAAACAAAATCATACAAATCAAGGTTTTTACTGATGATTTCAAGACAGGGCCTTGTTTTGTCAAACAAACTGGCAAGGCAATGCACCACTGCTGGAGAGAGAGGTACATTGCAGTACAAAGATGCAGATGCTCTCTTTGATCACTGACACTTGGAGGAAAAAAGAAATGCATGTACTGTACATCATCTGAGAAATTTTAAAACCCCTTAATCTGTCAGTCATCCATTTAACGCGTCCTGTGCGCAACGAAAACAAACCAGGTGAACAGAAACAAAATAAAACATTAATTCCACTCAACATGGTTACTGAACAGACCCGTTGACAAAAGGCAGCAAACACGGAGGAGGATAAAACAGAGTCGGTCTATTAGTGTGATTGCATTTCTCTCTTAGCCGACCACATTCATTTGCAAGAAGCACACCTGCAGGCAGCATAGACACAATTAATAACACATCTGATTATGCTTTCAGGGAAGAGACGTCTGACTAATGACCACAAACACAGTGACACTCACATCAGGTGTGTATGAAAGCATATGACAAAATAAAATCAGCAAAGTCTGCTTTTGCAGAAATGAGCCAAAATCCAGCAATGTTACATTTTTTTTTTAAGTAGGCAGCTATAAAAAGTCTTGCATACGAGTTGGCTTTAACAATCAAAATAGAGAAAGTGTCATACAATGCCTCAATACTATTCGAAAATTACATCTTAAAGGAAAAGATCACCCAAGAATGACAAGTTTTAATTATTTGTATTTGGCGGTGCTCGAAAGGAAATGTTTGGATGAATCTATAAGCTGTGATTTACCGCAGTGTAATGTGATTAATTACATCTGTCAAGCAAGACTTTGTTAATAAACTACTAAACTAGTGCATGACAACTTACAACTAGGTCTTAAACACAGTTAAAGTGCAACAGTGCCTGCACAATTTGTCCTATATTATATATAATTGTATAATAATTAGTCTCATTATATTCATTTTTGCCATATGGATAAAAAAAAGGAAATCATAATTTAAGAGTTATATGCTATGAACCGAACCAGACCAATCAGCTATGCAGTGAATTTAATCATTAAAAACTTTCATTTAAAGAAAAAAAACAAACAAATAACAAAATGTACATGAAGCATTGCAAAACTACAATAACAAAAATGTTGATTTAGTATTGAAAATGTTTTGCTGCAAAATATG
This sequence comes from Enteromius paludinosus, assembly GCA_032361165.1. NCBI lineage: Eukaryota > Metazoa > Chordata > Actinopteri > Cypriniformes > Cyprinidae > Enteromius > Enteromius paludinosus. The sequence goes on along the minus strand of JAUMHQ010000315.1, from coordinate 2,777,687 downwards.
TATATGTTGTTATTTTTATATTTTAAGTAGATGCTTTTATCTGAAATTTTCATTTCTGGGTGAGCTGTCCCTTTAAGCCCTGAAGTCAATCAAACATAAAATAGCTACAATTCCCTATTGGAAAATATATTAATTGTGCACATCTGTTAATGCTTCCTTCAATATTTCATGCATGAATCTAATGCTATGCGCTTATGAAGTCTCTCTCATCATCAGGAACGCCAGTTTCTCATCTGTGACCTCAACTGGGTGTGAAACTGCAGGAAATGTTCCTTGAACAATATCAAAATATTTTGTAAAGCCTGCTTCATAATCCATAGTTCCTTTGTCCTTTGATGGGGTTTAAAATGGTTGGGGTTGCCATGTTGGACAAATAGTCTTAACAGTGTTCAAGGGGGTCAGACGTTGTAGTCGGGCGATTTGCCCTGCGGTTGTCTCAGGTGGATCTGCAGGGTGATGAACGCTCCCACCGTCACATGAAAGAGGATCTGCCACATGTTACGCAGTTCATACAGATACATGTTACAAAGGCAGATCAGAGCAAAGGCCAGGAATGACTTGATGTTTCTCCAAACTGAGTAGTAGGCGAACAAGGAACACTATATACAGAAATAGAAACAAGAGGAAGAAGAAAATTCAATACAAGCTTTGTTTTAAGAATACATTTAGCAGTAAGGTTTATGCCCTACTAGGCTCCATTTATTTGGTGAAAAATACATTATAAACTGTAGGGATGTAACGGTATCAAAATTTGACGGTACGGTAATACCTCAGTATGATTGGCACGGTACGGTATTTATTGATTCATTTACATAAAAAACAAAACTAATCAAGAGGCTCAAAAAAAGTGGCAGAAGTGTTTATTAAACAGTTTCCATAAACACTGAACATATCAATGGCACACACATTAGCCATCTATCTGTAAACTTTGAAACAGGAACTTTAATTTTAATAACAAAAAATGATTAAGCCTTCCACACATCCGATTTAAAACCCACTTTAGATTGCTAGATGACGTCATATATCATTTGCATATTCATTACGTCAGTTTGTCATATTATCTTGCTTCTCTGTGGTCACATAATGTTATTCAATGCACCCTAATTATCAATAGAACCGTTTTCACTGATATTTTTAATGGTTTGTGTTTCAGAAAAACTGAACGAATATGAAATAGTGACTGAAATGCACGTCTTTATAAGGCCTACTGAACTAGCTCTACCTTACAAGATGTTCATCTAGATTAAAATCCTTATTTATAATCGTTTATAA
>JAUMHQ010000315.1:2724197-2736470 GCA_032361165.1 Enteromius paludinosus | reverse complement strand
TATATATTTAATATAACTATATATATATAGTTGGTTATTTAGCAAAATGCTCTTTGAGCTCCTCAGACAGGACAGATGAGGCTGTAGGCTGATGATTGAATCTCTGTCCATGGTGCTGAAGAGCTCTTTGTAGTGCAGCAGTCCTCCAGATTGATTCTGCAGTTCTCCGCAGGTGCAGAACCACAGTCTGGGCCTCATTAACTGATAGCGGCTGAGGTGGAAATATCAGCGGGGAAAAAGTGAATCAGTGCTCAGTCTGCACACTGTCACACAGAGCCTCGAGGCCTGTGGATGTTAGATGTGAAGGCCTGCATGGTCTTGCTGGGACATAGTGTAAGTTCTTACTGCCGCTGACCACTTCTTTCTGGAGGATGAAATGGCAAAGTAGAACAGTAAAGCCGATACGACTTTGACACTTTAGAAGTTTCACAGAAGAACAATGAAACACCTCAGAGTTTCTGCTAGATTAGATTTCTGGTATTAGGTCAGATGCAGAGCTAACTCAAGGCACTGCATGTTTTTCATTACTAGTCTAATAAAAGTACCTTCTTGAGCTCATTGTTTCTTTTTATAGCACATCTTGTAGTTCAAAGAAAGCAGTGGCAATAGCAACACCAACATACAAAGAGTTTTATAATTGTCTGGCTGAATTATTCGGTCATAATTGTTTTGTTGTAATTTATGGTTTTATGTGTAATATGTTAACTACTGGATGAACTTTTAAACCTGTATAGTTGTGGTAAAGGTTTGAAACAACATGAGGTTGAATAAATGATAAAATAATTGACATTTAGGGGTAATTATTCTCAATCACAGATCTTAATATAAAGGATTCATCAATTCATTAGGTTACATTTGATTTTGATGGTCAATTCTGCTAACTGTAAGTAACTACATGTAAACTAATTCTCATTCATTTGCAAATACATGTCTACCAACTCAGAGTAGACTGTTAAGGTAAGTTTAGGGTTTATAGAATAACTTGACATATACCTGCAAAGTTTCTCATAGTCGGTATGTTGTGGACCCATCAAAATAAAGCATTAGAGATATTAAGCAGATAGTCACTAATACTCTAATGGCTGCTAGTTGACATGCAGTTGCGGAAATAAAGTGCTTCATTCAACATTAAAAAGATGTCTTTGCGATCTTTAAATGTGCTGTATGTAGGATTAGTTGAACTATGTGCTGCATTTCAAATTCAAAATATTGGAAACTTTTTTTTCACCCGGCCCCTCCTACTCAGACTTGACACACACGCAGGTTGCCAAATTGAAGAGAGCAACTAAAACGAGCGCAATTATGGGGGAACACGCTGGCAACACGAAACACGATTGGGTAAACTTACGCTGGGTGTGTTTCAAACCAAAACAAGGTCCTGGAGAATAACTGACTGCAGCAATGTTTTTCAGATAAACAAGTGCGTTAACTCAGCATGTTTCTTAAATATCTGCAAACATATTATAGTAGCCTATTTTTATGCTGTAGAGTCAAAATCCTACATACTGCACCTTAAAATGAAATTTCCACCAGTCTCACATGGATTAATGGTTAACCAATAGCCAAAGAGCATTATTTGGCCAACTCTCACTCTGAATATCTTATCTTGCGTAAACTTGGTTGTGAATCAGTAATTGGAGTTGACTTTAAACTGCAGATTGGACAAACACTAAATAGATGGCCTTAAAACGATGATGCATCAGCAAATATGCACAGCACCATTTAGAGTGTCTCTAGATAATTCTGTCTGAGCTTAATCTCAATATTAAAATGATGAAAATATCGTCCTTCAGTTCAAATCAACTATTTCATCTATTCAATTAATTGTTGTTCTTAAGCTTCAGATCATGCCTTCGCTGACTCCCCCACAATAGGGAGGAGGAAATCTAATCATAGGAGCTCACCGCTTCCGTTTATTAGGCCTGGAGGGGACCCGCTTCTTTGCATATTCATAACGCTGTTCACTATTGTTGTGAGGACTTAAGAGATGAGCTACAGCATACAGCACTGGGAGTACAGCCCTGTTCAACAACCCCATAAAAAGTGTTCAGAGAAACTGCTAATTACCCACACAATCAGGTCAAGCACAAGTCGTCCGAGCTGAAAACCTCTCACGATAGGATATAATTAAAGAGTGCACTATTAACATCGAGTAAATGTGATGCTTTCTTGATTATCTATCAAGGGTCAGCGTAGACTCATTAGTTGATCCTAATGGATCTTTATTCATTTTAGTATTTCAAAACAGAAACTTTTAAAGGATATTTGACAGCAACCTTCAAAAGCGCCTTGCCACTAATGATGCTTTTTACTCGTTGGATTCGTCTTTAATCAACTGAGATGTGTCTGACCATGTCAAAGTTTTAGTCATTAGTTTTTGCAATGACTGATGTATATAAGACAGTGGACTAAATTAATTGGAAGTCTTCCATGAAAGCTTTTAAAAGATGTGATGTTTTCTGTTCAGATAAACGAATATTGCATCTTTGCCATGAATAACAAAAATGCAACCCTAATTTTTCCTCCTGAATTTCCATCCACCTTCCAATTTAAAGCAATGCCCTCTTATTCGATGCTTTGAAAGACAGCCTCTGATGGAGCAAGATTGCATGTAATGACATCTCTTCATCTGAACCTCATAGACCAAGCAGAAGGTTTAAAGAAGAGGTGGACTGCACATTATAGGGTGTCAGAGCTGTTAGTGTTAACACACAGAATGACAAACTCCTATTAGAGCAAACAGCCAGGCATTACGGACAGATGCCCTGCTCCCAGAGGAGGTCATTACGCGCTGGTTGAGCTAGACTTACCGCGTGGCGGAAGTTTTGTGCAAGGCGCTCCTCCAAAGGCAGGACGAGTGGCTGACGAAAAACTGGAGTGATGTAGATTGAGCACAAAAATAATGGATTACCATGATGTTAAATTTCCTGGAGGAATGTCGGGTGATATATCTAGATGGGTTTGAAATGTGATAAATCCGCCTGACAGAGTAGTCCTGACCTTAAGGCATTCGAATACGACGGCAACTAATGGTGAAATTTGACAGACCGCAGTGGAATATTGTGGGACTTGAAACACCTGCAGCATAATTCACATCTTTCCCAGTCTAAGCACATCATTTTCTAGAACATTTCGATGACTGCACTGCAATTTCTGCACTGATAAGCATCTTAGGGCTACAGGAGTGCTAATAGTTTAACTTGCTAAAGATAAAGAGATGTCCTTTTGTGAAGCTTATGAAAAATGAGGATGAACATTGTAACATGGCAGTCATCACTTGCGCACAAGTGGATCCTGTGCAGTGATTGAATGGGTGCCGTCAAATTGAGAGCCCAAAAACATCACAATCCAGTCTCAAGTCTATCAGTGGAAAAACATTGTAATAAACAAATTCATTATTATGATGTTTTAACTTCGAACCATAATGTCCTGCTAAAATACAAAATCCATATTATTGCTTTTTTTAGTGAAAGGCAAATCTTGTCTGAATCAGGGGAGAAATATGCACAATGATAGACTTGTTTCTTACAAACATGCAGCTTTCACTAGGAGTGTTTATTTGATGGGTTACAGTCTTGTGGATGACTTGTGGGCTATTGCATTTTTTTCAATCGGCTGTTTGAACTCTTATTCTGATGGCACCCATTCACATGCTCCATTAGTTGCAATGCTGAAGAAACAAGCTCTCGACTTGTCTTAGCTGTCATTTCATTTATTTAATTTAGCAAGGCGTTTTAAAGTGCAGCTATTATGAATTTTTGAATATTATCTTTCATGCAGTGTGTAGCACCGCTCTAGCGAATGAAAACATCCTTCAACATTTTAAATCTGAAAGTGCACTGTGTGTAAAGTTCTTCTCTCTCAAAAGTCCTTTTTAAAATAAATCTTATGCCGTTTTATGGTGAAGTCAAATGAAACATTAGCATATCGCCTACAAACTTTTTTGTCTTTTCCGGTTACTCTTTTGGAGCAGTAAATAAATCAGTTTGCAGGTATGATATGAAAATGAGACCAATCACCACAGACTAGTGTCAGGAGAAGAAGGGGTTTGGAAAAATGAGTCACAGATCCAATGGCTTGGGAGTCACTGAGCAAGTAAGGTAAAACATTGATGCCTATAATAATGAGTGTTTTTGACCTTGCATGCATGTCAACCTGTTATTGAGGACTCGCAAACCTTTCATTACCCATAATGGGGCACTTTAAATCGCTTACAAGTAATTAATGACATCACTTTTTTTTAGATGCGGATAAACATGGCTTAAAATTATATGACAGGATCAGCTTGCAGAATTAACCTAAAATTATACATATACAATTAGTTGCATTTCAGTATTCCTTTAAATATGGCCTTAAAGAAAGAAGTAATACGGTGTCGAAGTAAGAATCCAAATTTGTCTTTATTCTCCCATGTCCACTGTGGTAAAGTGGTAGTTTGTGAGTCTGGGAGAGATATCACGTCCCATGGGATACAGAAGTTCACTACAGAGCCAACCAATTATGTAGCTTAAACTTTGGCTGAATACAAATGCAGTCTGTTCTTTGCCGTCAATTCACCGACTGCTGAAGCCCTTTAACAGTGTGGAAACTGACAGCCTGTCTATTTTTTGCTGTACGCTTAAACAAAACATACAGCTACAAATCCTTCAATAGTTGCTTCCATTCTCATCTAAATTTGGAGTTGTTAAACATGAACAGAGTTTACCATTTACATCACTATGTTTTTTTGTTTTTTTTTTATGTCCTAACCAATTATGATACAAGGTCATACAAGGTCATCAGAATATACCAAAAATACATTTGTGATTACTCAACAAAAACTGACTTAAGACGTCTTATTGTGGGTATAAAAATATACGTTTATGTTGTGAAGTGCATGACAGTCCGAGAACCCTGTGGTGGCCTTAATTGCATCTTGGAGTCATACAGTGGTTGTGTATGACAGCGGTGTATTCCTCAGGGAGAGGTAATCACCTGACTGATAGAACAGCTCTGCATGCATCTGTCTTCCTCTTGTTGTAACGTGATGATAAAGAATTAGGCAGCCTTTCATGCAGACTTTGATGTCTCCGGCATCTTAATCTGGCTCTCGCCGTGTGTGTGCTTGCATCTCAAATATTTATTTTATTTCTAATGCCGGAGCCATGCCTTCAGAGCGTGTGATCCCGTTCAGATGTCAGTATGTGGGTTATTTTAATATTTGATTTGAAGGTAAAATAACAGGTGGAACTAAATAAAATTGTGTATGCGCTATATATAGGTGTCATCTCTTACAAAATGAAAATATATGTGGGAATGTATTGGAACATGAAATGAAAATTTTATTAAAATAAAAACATTACTACACTGCGATTTTACTTATAGCTTATGCTAATGGAAACACTCTATTCATTTCTCTTTTATTAGCTAATACATGGGTTGACAAAGCTGAACGTATATTCATAAATCTCACTTTACTGTTTGCATCATTTACACGTTTCAAGTAAGGATTTGTGTGATGGTATTTAATAATAAAGTGTTTACTGAAAAAAAAAACCCATTAAAATATTAGAATTTTTAGTCTTGTTGAAGACATGGCAACAAGGGAGTGAGATTTCACATGAATCACATGAATAAGTTATTCAATGTAAAGTTACATACATTTCAATATAAGAATATTCTCAATATGTGGAAAGGTTCTATTGCTAATGAGTTGTTCAATATTTTGTAATAAATCAGCAATATATTATTTTGTCTTTAATTTATTCCGATAAAGTTGCAGTGTTGATGATTTATCAGTTATTGACCGTATAATGATTAATGTGTAATAGATTACAAAATAGTGATTTTATTCCTGATGTTCTTTCTTTGTATAACACCCAAGTTTCGAAAATAAACTGAAAAACAAATCTTATAAAAAGGTCAAACTGACAAATTGGACTTGTTTACCTGCAAAATTCAGTAAATGCGCCCGATGTCAAGAGTGCAATGATTACTTAGAGCTCCGTCTATGCATTGACAAAGTGCATTAATACATATTTGAACCACTTACAGTACTTCTTAAAACGAGAAGTTTGGGTAACACACTATTTAGACATGTAACTTTAACAGTAAGTACCTTTGCAACTACAGTACAAGTCAACTAGCTGTCATTTGAGTATCGACTGTCTGCTTAATATCTTCTTATACTTTTTTTTTTTTTGATTGGGGCACAACATACACTGCACAACACTGTCTGTCAGAAACGTATAGTATATGTCAAATTATTAACCCTAAACCTACCCTAACAGTCTACTCTGAGTGTTAGTTGACATAGTAGCAGATTAATGAGAATTAGTTGACATGTAGTTGACATGTAGTTATGTTACTTAGTAGATTGTCTAAAGTTCACTATCAAAATAAAGTTTAATTGAAGTTTGTGAAGGAAGTCGAATAGATATGGAATCAAGACCCTGTTCCTCTGAACACCATTCCATTGACGGTCACTGCTAACCAACCATGCACAATGCCTCTTTTGACTTTAAGTGATTGTGGGTTATTCGCTGGACGTGACAAATGGCCTGGACTGAAACTGGGTCCCAGCCACACATAATGGGGGGCTACGGTGGCGCAGAGGCATGAACAGAGGTGCCTTTGACTGTTGACCCTGACAGCACAGGGTAATAGAGGTGGCGACGGTTGTGCCGAGGGAAGATAGCCTAGACTACTGTACACCTCTGTCGCATGAAATAAAATAAAAGGAGAAAAAAAAAAAAAAACACAAAGCATGGTGGGACATGCTGGATTTTGTCTGTACTCTCGAATTACGGATGACTTCATTCATTGGCGGCAGCTGCACATAGAGTCACACTAGATGTCAGTCATGGAAAATGAGTAATTGATTTAGTATTAAAATCAATATTACACACATAAACATGTAATTGAATGTCCTAGGGGTGTTGGCTTCATAATCGTCATCATAAACCGCTACATCAATCAATCGTGATGAAGCGCAGAGATGTTTTCGCGAACAAATCAGCCCCCTGTGTCGATAAGTCACGGAGTTTGTATATTTCCTCGCGGGTTCAAGAAACGGCAGCGAATGTTACAGATAATTTGGTGTTTTTCATGAATTTCCTGCCTAGGAAAGACAAAAGGTCGGCTGAGGTCACGTGGCGAACTGAGTCAATTTAAAAGCAGATCACTAGAGGGGAGCAAACAATGGCAAGCAATCTCAAATCGACGTTCTCCGGGATGAGGAGTTATCACACAGAAATTATGACCAGTAATAACATACACAGACAGACAGATACACGCACACATCGCTGTGTTAGCTTTCCATTACTCTGCTTACTAATAATGTTTGTTTGGTAGTGATTGATATTTTACCGCCAGCTTTGACTTAATCGGAAAGGGTAGAGCTCCAGGTAATGTGCTGTATACTGATAATAATTCATACACTAGAGCTGTCAATCAGTAAGTTAACTTAAATAAAAAGGTTTCTTTGGATGTTTACTTGACCTGCTTTTGCTTTGGCGTCCAATATTTGTCACAATCCATCCTGCATAGGGTTGGACAAAATTCAAAAATGGCTTCCTTAATTGTAATTCATTATTATTGGCCCTGTACGCATGTTCTAATTTTGCTGAGCCCGAACTACATTTTAAGCCTAAATTGTAGTTTTGACCATATCTCCACACCTAAATCTAACCCTACCCATGAGAGATGCCTAAAACCATGTTTAATGATAGATGACTGACGCTGATGGACAAGCACCAAACACTGACTGCAAGCCTCAACTTCACAAAAACTATAAACTGGTTCTTCAAATCTGATTGGTTAATCACAGTGTTGTTCCATCCAACAAAGATGTTGACCCAGAGACACGTCGAATTCAGGCAGTTTATTGAACACTTTGTTTTGACACTCCTCTTTAGATGTCCTGTGGACAATAAGTAACTCAACTATATCACCTACCAGCAATTAGAGTCTTAGTAACTTTGTAAGTATGTCCCCTCATTCTACTAACTCTAATACTCTGCAATGATAGTAAGTGGACATGTGTTGTTGCAAAGCTACTTGGTTTACTCCTCTTCGAAGCATCCTAGGAGTATGTGACTTTCTTCTCACAAGACGAATCCAATCAGAGTTATATTAAAAAAAGTGTCCTGGCCCCTCCAAGCCTTTCTACAGGATTTTGCTAAATACAGTTCAGAAGATGTTAAATGAAGCATGTGTATCCGTAATAATAAAATATCCCTCACATGGCTCCATGGGGTGAATAAAGGCCTTCTGTAGCAAATCCATGAATTTCTGAAAGATAATGTAATATACGTCTGCAAAATTTGTATGTTTGTCTAGCCAAGCCTTTCTTTTTTTATGAAAGCTGTCTGTTTTAATTATTTGATTACACTTTACTTTGGTAGTCCACTTCAGACATATGTTTGTGACTACATGTCAACTAATTCTCATTTATCTAAAGCTACACATTGACTAACTCTCAGAATAGACTGTTAGGGTAGGTTTAGGGTTATTAGAATAACTTTCAGTATGTTGTAGACCCAACAAAATAAAGGGTTAGAAGATATTAAGAAGTCTTTTAATATTGTATGACTGCTAGTTGTCGTGTAGTTGCAGTCACTTACTGTTGGTAGAATGTCTATTGGCTATCAACATAAAGTGTTAGCAGTTATTTTCGAAACTACAAATCTACATCCTGTATATTATCTCAGGAAGAAAAATTCTAATCAGTTCTGAGTTGACAAATCTGTTAACGGTAGACGCAGCCAGCTCATGAACACCCTTCATCAAACTCTCACCAGGAATTTTTCATATTTGAGTGTATAAAAGCCAAGAATCCATAATGGACTCGTCAGCTGTCGTGTGCTCCGCTTGAATTATTCTCTTTGCTGCTAATTAGACATTCCTAGCGTTTGTGATCACAGAGAGCTCACCATGCATGCGGTTGACACTGACACGGTTCTTCTGACGGTGCACTATAAGGAAAAACCAGCCGTTGTTCTATTTGCTGCATGGCTGAATTCACACAAAGGCTTTGACAGTCTTCTTATGCACAGCTCTGAGTCGGCCCTTGTCTCACACATGACTTGCATTTGCGTAAAGGTCACTCAGTATTGGGATAAAGAAATCCTCTGGGGTGCTAGGAAACAATTATTCTCTGAGAGAGAGCGATGCTAATTATGTCGGCACGTAGTGTGAGTGGTTTCTGCTTTAGGTCTGAATTAACAAACTAATTGGCAAACTCACCAGTGATTCGTCGGACACGCTCATTGCTTTCCTTCCTTGAAAAATATACAGTGAATGGTCGATTCTTTTTCTGTCTTTGTGATCTGCAATGGAGTACCTCAGAATAATTCATGGATGTCCCTCGGTAGGAATTGTTTGTCAGTAAATCACTGAGAGGAGATCCATTAGAGGACAAAAAGGAAATTTGAACACCTGCAGTAGTCAAGGCTGTGGTAATAAACACGTCCCTGAAATAAATAAATGCGGTGCTCATAGAGCCACTTCAGGATGCTTTTTGTCATTTGCCGGCGATGAGCATCCAGGAAAGCATCAGTAAGATGAAAAGTCTCTAGAGACTAACTCACCTGGGGAAAGATGCGGATCTTAATCATGAGGGACCCAGTTCTCTGGCATTTCTCTCGGTGTCGCCATGCCCTTCACAATTTCATAGAAGGCAGAGTCATTTGCATATTTGGAAATCGTGATTTCCATACCAATGACTAACACTAAAGTGAGCAGTTGTGAGATTTGACCCTGGCGGGAGTATTTCTCTCCGACACAATCTTTTCCCTGTAGAAATTTAAAAATGTATCACTACACCAAGTACTTCAACATCCACCCATGTCCCGTCTTTTTTTTTTATCCAATAATATGATTTCTTGATATCTGAAAGTGGGTTTATGAGTGTGTCTCGGGAGTCATCTGTACATGCGTTCAAATGTAATTAGGGACTTCAAACTGGCTTTACTGACACATTCAGAGCACTTTGAATTTGTGCTGGATGTATTTGCATGAAGAATAACTGCCTGATTTGCTCACTTGCTACATGGCACCTCTCTCTCGTTCTCTCTCTCTCTGATTTATTCCTGAGGTTTCCAATAGGGTGCGCCCGTGTGCTTCAGGCGACAACGGAGACTGCTCATTTCAAGATCAACACGGTAGCAAAACTGGACGATCTGTATTTTTGGAGTATGCAATATGTTGGATAATGTACAATTGGGTGATCGTTATCGCAAAATAAATAGGAAATGGTCAGTTATATAGATGAGTGGTCAGTTATATAGCGATGTCCTGGGCAGTGGTCATTATTCAGAAATATTTGGCTGCTGCGTGCCGGCATTGACCAATAGGAATCTATGCCAGAAAGCCAGTGCAATAAATCAGCTTGACCTAATACATAAATCATAAAGTAGCTCTGGTAAAATTAGTAGTAGTTTACTTTTTTGTTGTTTTAGGCACTAAGTGAAATAAGCAGGTCCAAGAACATTAAAAACATAGGCTAGTTTTATTTATATAACGTGTTTAATTAATAATGAAAAATTGATGATGATGATAATAATAATAAAAAGCAGTAATAAATATACTCCTTATATATCTAAATCACCTTACACCAGCTTATCCTTAATAATACAAAAATAAAAATAAAGATTATTTTACTCTAATCGAAAACCCAAGGGAACTCATTTGCTTTGGGGTAATCTGCATTCTTATTGGATGAATTATTGTAAATAAAAATGCAAAATTTGCTACATTGCCTGTCAATCGTAAACTGCATAAACAGCATACAATCAATAATATCACTTGTTTGAATAGTTAGATTTAAATTAAATGATTTTTTAAATATAATTAATCTGACTATACCTATAATTAAATTGTAATGCACAGCCTTTAGTGGCTTCCTTGTTAATATTCTTTTGTGTCGTAGATTGGCTCACATACATGCTGACTGATTTTGCACACTATTATGGATGTATAAAATGCTAAAGGACAAGTTTAATGTGTCAAGTGCAGAATTGCAACAGCAGCGGACTTTACTGAAGTGCCTAAAGGTTATTGTGAGGAATTGTAGAAATAATAATAAACAGCAAAAGCATGAAAGAGTAGCCTGTGTTGCTCTGCTGAGGTCAGTGAGCAGTATGCATCATTATTTAAGCTCCGGATGGCTTGAGGCTAGTAATTCCTCCTGAGCTTCTCTCCAAGCTGGCCCTCAAGCTGTGGTGTAGTGTTTTCCCTGCTACGGTAGCAATATGAGACCATTGTCTGGGCAGCTTTAATAATTCACTTCGTTTTTGCCATATAGTCCACATGGCAGATCATGTCTTTCCAGTTAGGAAGTGCACTTCTTGTGAAACAGCCAGTCATGTTAATTAAACATCATTGATATCAAACAAGGCTAATGCTTATCTCAAATCGCTAAATGTCTCTCTCATCATTTACTCACCCGTATGTTGTTCCAAACAGATACGACTTCTTCTGTGGACCAAAATAACTTTAAACTTAAGAAAATGAAAGAAAAATACTGACGGAGTTACAATGAATGGATACAAAGGCTTTCAACTTTTAAAAAGGACTCGAAAGTACCATAAAACCATCACAAAAATGGTCCTTGTGACTTGTGTGTTATATTACAAAGACTTCTGTAGGCATACAATAGTTTTCTGTGGGAGAGTCTGATAGAGTAGGACTGCGCTGGGCAAGAAAATAACAGAGGGTTAGTTGTAATGCTAGCGTAACAAATGTACACTATATAGAGAAAAAAAAAAATCTGCAAATACCTTAGAATAGGGAAGACTTGTTCACTATTAACTACAGCTTTTTCATAAAAAATAATTCATTTGCTGCTTATTAATCGCTGGTTAGGTTGTTTAGTAAGTTTAGGTATTTGGTAGGATTAGGATTAGGGATGTAGAATAAAGTCAATAAAGTCATTTTTTAAATATGTGGCTTGGAAGTAAAGAACTGACATGTAAGGCAAAAACTTAAGTTTAGCTTACCTATTGAGAATAAAATCAGACTTGACTAAAACACAAAAATGACACTTAATTCCTCCATCTTGTGAAAGAACCACAAATGTTTGTCCGTGTCTTGCACTGTTTTCTGTGGTTTTTGGCTTGCACTTCTGTAATTGAAACTGAATTTATTTGAACATATAATCCATCAGCTATGGTCCCACATTATTTAAACACCCCCTGGCTTAGCCTGCTACAGTAGCCACCAGTGTTGGGGCTAGTTACTCAAAAAAGTAATATATTACATATTACTCTCAAAAATAGTAGTGCCCTACATTAC
>JAUMHQ010000315.1:2700732-2717393 GCA_032361165.1 Enteromius paludinosus | reverse complement strand
TTTCTATTATGTTTGAGTTGTGCGTGTTGTTGCCCTAATGTGACACACTCAGCTGAGTTCATGGAACTCGTGAACAACAGATTTGAGTCACGTGAGAGACCATGTGCAGAACCATATGACTGAAAACCACTGAACTAGCTCTGGGCCTGTATTCACGAAACATCTCAAAACTAAATGTAGCTCCTAACTTGCAGATTTAGTCTGTGTAACATGTGTGAATGTTTTGTTGTCATTTCTTCCCATGTGCTCTTTGTGTTCTCCCCATGACCTAGTTTTTTTAATGAGTTATTCCTGTCAGGTGTGTTCAGTTAATTATCTTTGATTGTCAGCCCTTTTATAAGTTGGTTCCTATCTTCCATTTTTTGTCCGTTCTCGTCAAGGTATAGTGTGTGCAACTTTTGTCATTGTTTATATTAAAATATTGTTAAATTGCTCCAGCAACTATATCTCCGTTCTTTGCCTTGCGCAACTGTGACAGAAGAATGGACCAATACAGTTTTTTGCGGCACTTTTTCCTTGTGTGCCTGACTGACTACCCTGACCGCTCGCTCTGTGTATTTCTCTACAAGAGGTCGAAGGCACGCGTCCCAGCGGGCGGACCAAAGGAAGATTTCGCCGCATTTGTGGAGTGGGTGTTGTACTTTAACAACTCTGCATTCACAGTCTGTTCAGTGTAGGATGATTTAGCCGCCAACCCCACTCCACTTCGTCCAAAGACCAGCCCATTATCCGCAACAACGATGACGGAGATGACGCCAGAGCCCACAGCAGACAGAGGATCAGCGGAGCAGCCAGTCTCCGGATTCTCTGGGGTGTATGGATCCCCTGGTGTCACCTCCAGCCATCGAGCCTTGGACTCCACCTCGGTCTTCCGACCCATCGGCTCTGCCTGGGCTCTTAGCTCCCTCGTCTCCACCGTGGCCCGTCATCCCACCAGCTCCACCGGGCTCCCTCGTTCCTCCGGCTCCGCCTTGGTCAGGAGTCGACCATCCGCCGCCTCTGGACTCCACTTCTCCGGCTGCGCCTGGTCCTGCCGCAGCGGTCTTCCGGATCCCCACCTCTGCCTCGGTCGCCTGAGCCTGCTGCTTCACCGTGGCCCTCTAGATCCTTGGTGTCACCCCAGTTCTCCGTCTGCTCGGCTCCACCCTGGGCTCCTCTTCCACCTCCGTCATCTCCGTCAGTCAGCCCCCGGGAGTCATCAGCCGTTCCTCCTCCATGGCTCCTCCCTCCTTCAACTCCGCCCTGGGGACTCGTCATGGCTGGTCTCTGGGCCACCATCTGGCTCCTCCTGCTCCGGGATCCTCCCTGGCTCCTCCCACCTTCCACACCACCTTGGACTTTGAACTGTTTGTGTTTCTTTGTTTTTTCTCCCTCTTCCTCGTCACGCCCTCCTCCAGAGCCCCCGCCCTCCCGCCGCTGTTCTTCCATACGGCGCAGGTTTACGCCTTTTTCAGGAGGGGGGCGAACTGTAACGCGTCAATGTATAGTGTGCGTTACTCTTGTCTTTGGTCAGTGTTTATATTAAAATATTGTTAATTTGCTTCAGCGACTCTTTCTCCGTGCTTTGCCTTGCGCAACTGTGACACTAGTAGGGTATGGCATGTGAGGATCCTGAAGGAGGCAGATCATTTTCTCACAGCAGCTAAAATAATTAATTGTATAATTTTGACGGCGGATTGTAATCCAGAAAGGGTTATGTGTTTATAAAACATGAAAATGTGAAAGAAATTTAACTATTTCGATTTAAATGTGCTTCCTTTTACAGAGAAAGAAACTGGTTTAAAGAAAACCAGTCTGAAGGGAGCATTGATTACTTTTTGGGTAAAAAGAATTTCTTACAGGAGACATATTATGCCCCTTTTTACAAAATGTAATAGAAGTCTCTGGTGTCCCCAGAATGTGTCTGTGAAGTTTCAGCTCAAAATCACTTATTATATTGTTATGAAAATTGCTATTTTGAGTGGAAGCAGAAAGACTATGACATCCGTGCCTTTTTCTTCACATGCAAATGAGCTTTTGTTCATGCTCATTTTTTACTAAAACTTACTAGAACAAAGGCTTACTAAAACAAAGTTATAGGGTCACACGTTTTTTCACGTTTCCTTGGTTGGTAGATACACTAGGAAGCTCTTCAAATTATTTCTTGGAAAATTCAGATTTCCATTATATGTCACCTTTAATATAAAATTTAAATGGTGTGACCATTTGAGATTAGACTGTACATAAATTGAAATCTGCAGGCGAATACGCACTTTACTCATAGCCTCACAGTGCTAATGTTGTTAACATAAATAATTTGAGAATAGTACAACAATAACGTAAGTATAACAATAATAAATAATACATTAAAAACTTAAATCTTAAATAAGAAATAAAATTAAATATAACCAAAAATAGAATCATATCTTTGATCCAAAAGCACACCTTAGCAACAATTTTCAAAGTACCATTCATGTCCAAGGCAATGATAGTACAGGAACAGTTTAAATCCCACACGTCTGAGCAACAGCCATAGTCATAACTAGTTAAATACAAAACAAATGCTGGAATAAATGAAGCAAAGTAATTTCACATCTTTCTGAGATGGAGAGACTCATATTCCCTGAGAGTCTGAGGGAAGCATGGCGAAACTTACACACACATCTGTTGTCATCGAGCAGTATCCGCTCTCCTCGGCAGCTGCAGTTGACTGTGCCATCTGGAGTAAGGAGACACAGGTCACCGCAGCCACCATTCAGAACCCTGCATGGAGATAGCTCGCCTGAAACACAGGGACAAGGGAACATCACGCACCTTCACAACTCCGAGTATGTACAAAAAAAAAAAAAAAGCCTAAATAACAATATTAAGCAACAAGCAAACAAGAACACTGAGAAAAGTCATTCCAAAGTCTTTGAAGTGGGCAATCCACAAAACTTAAAGCTAAAAACAGGTTTGCTTTCTTAAAAAGAGCTGACTACACTGACAAATGCAGAACATCAGGGGCTTATTCACTGAATACCCTGGAGTTCCTACAAAGTGCAGTTCCTAAGCAAAACAAAAAAAGTTGTTAAAAATTTAAAACGTAAGTGTAATCTCATTTAAATGAAAGAAGAAAACTACACTATTCTGCTCTATTTCTAGGTCACTATAGCCCAATATGCAAATTTGTGATATTGAACATGTGACTCTTTAGTACTGATGTTAGTTTGGTCTCACTGAGATACTATTATAGCTTTCTATGACATTTCAATCTGTTTTCATTTTTACATTGTTCCACTTTCTTCATTTTTGCTTTTCATTTTATTTTAGTAATTAGATACTAAAATAGATAGATACAAACTGTAGATAGATAGATAGATAGATAGATAGATAGATAGATACTGTAGATGTCACATAAATACAGTACACTGTATGCTATTTGCTTTAAAGTGAACATAGTTTTAAATTTTTTAAGTTTTTGTGTTAGTTATTTTAGTATTTAGTATTTAGTAACTTGAAATGGAAAATGTTGGCTTGACAAATAGCCAAAAAGTTTTAAATCTGAAAAAATATTTTTTTATTAAAAATTATAATTTTTTGGTTTAAAAAATATGCAAAAAAAATACCATGCAGCTGGGGTATTAAAAGTCATAAATCGGTGCTCTTTGGATATGGGATTCTTTGATATGAGAGATACATATAAATCCATGGCACTCGAATTAAGTGAAAAAATTAAAAAGTCTATATTTTTCTATATTTTTATGGTGTACATTTTAGTTTCAATTTTAGTTAACCATAATAACCCTGCTTTGTACAGACCTCAAATATTCTCAAATCCATTAAAGCACAAGATATACACTTTGAAAAGGACAAATCATGGTATATCCTATTCTTGGTTAATTCTGCCATTAAAGATACCAATCCTTTCTGCAAGTTTTACTGTAATTATTATAATATATATTTATAATTAAACAACTTTGAGCTAAATAGAAAGAATAGTCTGTTCAATCAGACTGATGAAAGAACCTTTAAATGAACACCCAGGCTGTCAGGAAATGTTATGAATCCAGAACATTGTGCCTCTGGGAGCTGTATGAAGCACCCGCACCTATGAAGAGCCCCCAGCATCTCTAATTCATTGTGCTGTGACTCAGCATGAATATGAATACGAGTCTCAAAAATCAAAGGTGGTGTGTGTTAACTTGGCATAGCGTCAGATGAAAGAATAGGAAAGGAAGATTTCTGAAAGTAGATCACATTGTTGAACACAACATCTGTCTGGTGTTGTTGACTGGGAACATTCCTTAGGTAAAAATGGTTAGGGGCAGACAGCTGCAATCATACGGCATGATCAAACAAATGAGAGGAGAAAACCCCTCACAGCAGGCTCCCAAACAGAAACCGTTGGGAGTCTCTTAAACCGATTTCCCAATGTCCTACTTTTCATATTTGCGACAGTTCAGAGCATCCTCTGTGACTCGAGGATACTTTTTTAAATTAAATATGTCTTCAATTTAGTTTGATTGGTTACTAAATAAGTCCACTCTAATTTATCATTCCTACTATTCCTTGGAAATCAAAAAGATTCACCGCCAGCGAAAGCTCAACAGTGAATTCAATGCACGCAACACATATATGAAAGATTCAGAGGGCACTCTCAGAGCTTAATCATTTATTTTGGAATACTTACAATTATTTGTGTCTTTGGCAACTGCTATAATTCCCATTGGCTGGTGGGGAATATCAGCCCTGAGAACTTTAGTATCTCCTCCCGTGAACTTGTTGGTCCGTAGCACAGCCCGCCGAGTCCAGTCGGACCAAAAAATGTAGTTTCCATGGATTGCAAGTCCAAAAAAAGTGCCAGGTCCTGACCTTACAATCACCTGACAACAAATACAGAGGGTAAAGTATAAGCATAGTGCGTATTTATATAGCATATATTTATACAGTTTATACATTTTAGCATTTATTGTGTGCTGCCTACATTTTATTACATGCGAGTGAGTTTTATGTTTGTTTATATTCAAATCTGTGAAAGAAATCTTTTTTGTAACTATCTAAAGGTCTTTATTGTCACTTTAGATCAATTTTTTATTGAATACTCTCTGAAAGTTTTACTTTCTAAATAAACACACACACATAACTCTGTATAGCTATCTTTGTGAGGACATACACTGACACAAAATAATCTCTAGCTCCTGACCCTAACACTACCCATCAAAACTAAGTGCTTTATCTAAACCCTTACCCTAAACCTACCCTTTACCCAATTACTGTATAACCTGACCCCTAAAACCAAGTCTTGACCCTCAGACAGATCTCTCAGAAAGTGAGGATCAGCCAAAATGTCCTCACTTTACAAAATTGTCCTCGCTCTGATGTTCGAAAACTCAAACCGGCCCTCACAAAGATAGCTGTACAAAACAATCACAAAAATGTCACAAAAATCAATCATATTGATCCCAAAATAAAACACTGAAAACCAAAAGTGAATTTAGGCATCACATTATTATAATGTACAGTATGAAAATAGATATTTAATTTGATACGCCCTAAATACAATCGCAAAGGCAAACAAAATGTAACTTCAGGAGAAATTTACATGCATTAAACAATTAAAACATTAAGATACATTCCAGTAACACTTTAGTAAAGAGATTCATTTTCAGTATCACCTAGTTGCTAATTGCCATACTTCTAAAATAACATATCAGCTTTTTTATTTTTTGCTTAAAAATTAAAAAAAATTTTCAAGAACATATTCTACATCCCTAATCTTACCCAATACCTAAAGGCTACAAATATTTAACAAGCAGCAAATTAGGAGTTAAATGAGGCAAAAATCATAGGTAATAGTTTGTTAACAGTGATTATTGGTACCTTAATATGAAGTATGGCCGGAATTTCTAACATGGGATGGAACCGATATATTATCCACCCTAAAATTCAAGCCATCCAGCTGTCAAAAAAATGTACTACTATTATCAGTCATTGCAAAAAAATGTTTATCCAATCCTTTTTGGCCACATCTTACACGAGGATCAAACCAATGGCTTACAATTAAAGACAAGGGACAAAAACACACTCTGAAGACCACCGCAAAGTCTCTTTGAGGGGATTAAAACTAATGTGTAGGTAGAGGACACATGCTTTAAATAATCCCCCAGAAGCCAGTTTAGCCCAGATCCTGTGAGTGTTAATGCAGGTGTCATGGTGACGGACACAGATATACATCACACAACCCCTTCTGGGAGTTTCCAGGCTGTGGGGCGGGAGGATGTCCCACAGCTCCGGAGACCCAACCATTAACAGGAACACGCTTGTAGCCGTGATCACATTAGCCCTGCCACCATGGTGGGAAAAATAGGACAGGTGTTGATTAAGAGAGCCCAGCTTGAGCAAACAACAACTGGAGATACAAGGGGGTGGTGGGGGGGAGGAAGAGAACCATGCCAGATGGTATTTGATGGAGCATATTGATTCAGAATTAAATTTAGGGGTGCAAGCGTTCTGCTCCAGCACTAATTATCTCTGTTTATCTGATCAAATAGATGTCAAATAGAGTTTTTGGCTAACAACTATAGCGCACAGTTCTGATTCGCTTTACCATAAATGTACATCTATAATAATAGTCCTCTTTGTGTGGATGTGATATAAATGATGGCACCTCACAGTGTGACAGATTGCGTTTCGTGAGAGAAAGTTTAACCATGCGTACCGTTAAGCTTCCACTCAGTTTCACCACACAAACCGCTTTGCTGAAACCAGTCGGGAGATTGCAACTGCAAGGCAGTTTGCCAAAAGCCATGTTGATTTAGCTTTGCTTAATTCTTCACAGTTTAATTGGCTAGTTGATAGGACGGCCCGGCAGGGGTCTCAAAATAAGCTTTCATTACCACTTGTGCGCTTAGTTTGGGAGGTTGAGGAACTTTAATTAACTCTTTGTCATGTTTCCTAAAAGCAGATAAATCATTACAATTAAGCTGATCTTGTGAAGGGTCAATGGACCCGGCATCAGTGGACACTAATAACTCCAGAGGGTTGCCCATCCTATGGCTGGTCATCAAGTCATTATTGTTGACCCGCTGCAAACCCCAATTGAGGTTTATGTTTTAGAAACTAAGTAGGAATTACTTCAACTGGTGGTTATTATTTCCACTAAATTAAAAACACCCCACTAAACAACAAGAAACAAATGAAGAAAAAAAAACCTGCAGAATGAAATGGTGCAGGGAATCCATTAGGATTATTTAACATGATTCTTTATTTAAAAAGCAATAAATCTTTGAACCTATTTTTTGGTCCCACTTTATAATAGCTACTATGTACTTACATTTAAATTAATTATTTGGTACAACACACTTATTGTGTACATGCATGTTTTTACATTGCACTTATGTATTGAAAAATACTTAAATGTGATTACATCTGTAATTAACTTCTGCAATTACACAGTTGACCTATTTCTTACACCCTATCTTACCTGAATCCCACCTCGATAGCAGCAAAAGTGTTTTGCAATACAATATGAGCAAAAGTACATTGCACTTACTGTATTATTGTTTTTGTGTAATTATGCAGTAGTTAAGGCCACTCAATATAAAGCGTGACCATATTTTTTTTACAGTATTAATTGATTTTGGTAAATGTAAAATGATAAAACTGATCAAATATCACACATTTTTAGGGCAGAGACATGTATGATAATATATGCAAATATGAAATGCAAATAAGTGTGTGTTTAATAAATAATGTATAATAATGTTGTGTGTACCATGTGTAATGTTAGCATATTGTTCATTAATTTCTGAAGCATCACGAAAGGAATAAAGACTGATACTCACATGTCTGTGGGAGCCGTCATATTCACAGCGTTCAATTTTGCCCAGACTGCCATCAGAGAAATACAGCTTTTCTGCTTTATGGTCAATTGTGAGTCCGTTAGGAGTGAATACATCTGTGCTAATGATGACTTTCATGTTATTCCCTGCAAGAGTTGAGCGCATGATACTGGGGCGCTGCTCGTTCCAATTGGTCCAAAACATCAGGCTACAAAATACACGGGACAAAAAATGAGAGGAACGGAAGCGATTTTACAGACAGCACTAGTCAGACAAAATGATTCAATACTGTCGCCTGCTGGTATTTTTAAACCAACTCTATGGCGCAAAGAAATATCACCGACATCACAAATAATAGTGGACAGAAAGGCCTCGGGGCCTATTTGGCGTTCCTCTTACAAATTCCTTTCACAGTCTAATTCCACAGACTAATTGAAAATTAGTGATACATGCTGACATTCTATGCCAATTAATCATTTCAGGTTAGATTCTAATTAACACCAGTCTGTAGTCCATTTGAAAAAGTGCCAGATTACCAAGTAAGCATATTCTCTCCAAGGTTGAGGGTTTAATGTAGTCGGTGAACTCAGGGTCGGCACATCTTTCTGAATATCAATGCTGTTCATCAGTCTCAAACTGTTCTTTTGGAGCAGATATTTATGTGCATATACCATCCACAATGCCTGGAGAGTTGCTTCTCTGCTGGGTCAGGAATACAAATATTCTGTCCACAAAAATTTTTACACAGTGCCCTGCTCATCTGAAGAGGTCAAACTAATTAAAATGTTTTCCTTCTTGACTGATTGACATTCCACATATGTCAGTTTTCCTGTGTGTGACGAATCGATTTGCTTTCGATTTTAAAAGTCAATATGCTTCCTCCTGACATTAAAATCAATTTTCTTTCACATTACGTGTCCATCTCTATCAAGTGAATGTGTCCATTTTGTTTAGTCTGTAGCGAATGAAATCTTTCCCTCTGTTGGAGCGGAAAAATGGCACATTTTATATGCGTCACACCAAACGCAATTGGTTCTTGCATGTCACATGACTGATGACTGGGCTTTTTGAATGTTCCGAAGTGCAAATAAGCTTTTTAGTGCACAGGGCAACAAATTCAAACCTTCGTGAAATCACGTATGTTTAGCTGCATATACTGCCCTTGAACAGTGCTAGAAAAGACTCTCAATGGTATTTTTGTAATTTGACAGTCTTTATAGACTAATAATAACAGATACCAGAAAAAGATCTTACTTTTGGCATTCATCCAGGGCCAAGACATGGGGATGGTCATCCTCAGACATGGTGACAACGGCTTGCCTGGTGAAAGCTGCTTGTCGGCTCTGGTCTACTGTGTATCTGCTGATGCTTGAGGTGGTAGAGCTAGTCCAGTATATCGTGTCCCAGGCACGGTGATAAGCCAAGCCCTCAACCGAACCCACATCTACAGAACAAACAACAAAATGGCTTGACAGTGCCTCATTTCCACTTGGCTAGAACATTACTGAATCCAGTCACATGGAAAGGTGTTTCAATAGGATGTTTTATTTGATATTACAATTTGGAAATTAACAGACTATTGTGTGTTAATGCTTTTGGCTGTTGTATTTGCAGCTTAGTTTATCTATTTCTAACAATATTTGAATACATTTCGAAGAATTTCACATTTTCTCCAAAAAACTGGCACAGAAAATGTGAAAATGATGAAAGACATTGAAAACTGTGGTATTAGCATAAAAGGCATACAGCAAATAGCAAAAATGCTGCCCTTATGAACTTTCTATTAATCAAAAAAATCCTGAAAAATCATGCATGACAGTTCCACATAAATAGTAAGCGCCAGAACTATTTTGAATTGTGATAATAAGAGGAAATATTGAATGAAAGCAGCATATTACTATAATTTATAAAGTATCATGTGATGCAGAAGACCGGAGTAATAGCTTTGTCTTTCCAGGAATAAATGCTGAAATAAAATATTTGCATTAAAACATAATAATATTTCACAATTCGACTTTATATTACTTTATATGATCTACTCTATATGAGCATTGGTAAGACCAATCACACAGTGAATGTGTTCATTCAAAAAAATAAAAATAAATAAATAAAAGGCATTTAATCAATCAATGCGACATCTCACTAAGCATTATAAAATGGTTAGGGTTTGTCTGCTGTCATGTCCAAAAATTCCTCAGCAAAACAGCAATTGTTTGAACACAGAAGCTGTAGCTAAAAATGCTACTCTTTGAAAATTCTTCAGGAATATTTTATGAACGGTCTGCAGAAATCCATCACTAATTAATCATTCACAATAAAAAGTGCCTGACAGCTTGCCTTTGCAGAAATGTTGGAGAGGCCAGGGAGTAATTAACAGGGGATGTATGACTTAATTAGGGAAATACGGATTATTAACGTCCTCACCCTCTCATGGTGACAGAACGGAGAGGGTGTTTGCATGAGTTTCTAAGTGTGCATGTAGTCAAGGTGGCTGGGATTGGCTTTCATCTTTGGGAAAGTGAGTGAACTCGAGTGTGGAGACGCCATCAAAAGAGCCAGCTCATTTCAACCTGTAGTCAACATCACACTCTCATGCTCTCCGGCTGGGGTACTTATGCTCAAACAGATAGAGGCGGTGGATATCTATGTGAATGTTGCAGTGTGGCAGGGGAATGAAAAGTACACATGAATGGTCAAATGCACTTTTCCTTCAAAATGTCTCAAGTGAACACTAGCAGGCTGGATGCAGATCAAAATATTGAATTTGTGCTTTAGGCTGAAATTTTAATTACAGACCAAGTTAAATTAGTTTTAATGTTATATACGTTTTGTGCTAATAAAGTAATTACTTGAAAAATGTGCATGCCGTTGTTTTGATTTAATTAGTTCCTATTTGATATTAATAATGCATATAATATTTAACTTCATTCAAAAGTTAACGTATTCAACAGTATATTAGTCATAGACATAATACTAAAATTCATAACAAGAATCTTGATATTTTCACAAACACTAGCACTGTAAAAATTAGGATTATGGGTTATGAAAGGTTAATATTTTGGTTTTGGAAGTCCCCGACAAGAGGTCGACATGCATGCAACAACAAAAAAAAAATTTCTCATAACATGCACTTATTTTCACCTTCAACGTCTCCCAAGTGATTTGTTAAACGATTCGTTTTTCCAAACCCCTCCAGTGATTGGTCGATGTCAGTTAAAGCGGTGTTTGAGAGTTTTTAATGCTCTAAAAGCACCACCTAATGCCAATTAAGAGATTAGCATTTTGATTCAAACCAACAAGTGGGAAGGTAGTATGCAACCTTTCAAATCTAAACAAATTTAAAGATTTAAAGGTAGTCAGACAGTCACAGTAATAGAGGTAACCTTAACCTTTCGGTTAATATGCTTGAATTATGGAAGTTTCAGTTTTGGTAGTTACCTTTTTGTCTGTGCTTGTGTGTAATTTTGTATTTTATTTCAGTTTCTACTCAAAAAAAGAAACAGTGATTCTAATTGATGCAAATTATGTTTTGTTACATATGCTAAATAAAGGCAATGATGAATCAGAACACAACTAATTTCACGATGACAAAGAGTAGCCTTTACAAAAAGGCAAATTAAGCAAGTGAAATCTGAAAAAGGTCTATTACCTAAGGAGCAATGAGGTTAGTTAAAAGAGAATTCAGAGAGTACTGTAAGTGGATAGAAGCACTAATCATGCATAAGCTTTCTAAGTATATCTGCATCCCATTAACCTCAGCAAAGTGAAATGAGCTGGCTTACTTAGTACCAAAAAGGCATTAAAGGATTTTCCTGTTTGCCTAATACATAGCAATTGTATTTCGATAAAAAGGATAGTCTATCCAAAAACAAAACATTCGTTGTTTACTCACTTTTATTTTGTTCTAAAGATAGCTTCTACAGCTTTTGGTGTTTTTGCCTTGATTATGATAGGTAAGACCAGAGCTGACGGGAAGTGAAGTAGGAGAGAGAATGAGGTATGATCAGAGAAAGATTCTCAAGTTGGGATTCAAACTCTGCACTGACAAATTATGACCGAATCTAAGAAATTCTGATGTACATGTACATTATTACAATGCCTTATTGCTTGCCATTTAGACCTAGTTATGTCTGTATTGGTTTGGAATTGTTTTGTGAATGACATACTAGGATCTGAAAGAAAGTCCATCTGTAAACATGCGCTACAGCATATGCAGCTATAATACATGAGTTGTTTGATATTAAGAACTGTCCTGATTGTCTCAGTACATTGTAAATGGATAATACACAGTCATTAGGCATATTAGGTTTTCATTGTGGGCCACCATCAGACGTGAATATCGATTGCGGCTGAAACGTCTGCCGTATATAGCGAATATGAGGAAATCAATAACCATATTCTGAACTTTCCAACAACAGTGACAGGCAGGATCTTGAAAAATATCACCCTGCTTCCACTCATATTTCTGTTACAGTTTGAGGACGGTGGAAATGAGACAAGCGATTTTAATCCATCAAGGGTTGGGACACAGAAAAAGATGCAGTGTTTTAAACATCTTTTTTGACAGTTAAATTGGTCCCATTTAGTTGCAGAAAAATAGAGGTAGCTATTATACCACTTTTACTAGATGTTGGATGCATCGAGGCCTTGCTGTACATCACAGGCAGTGCCACTTATGGTTTCCAACAAATGGCCTTTCACAAATGGCTGCTAAGAGGCTGGAACGGTTCTAGAGGCAGAACATTAAACAACATGTGGGTCACTGCAATGAGTCTGCATAAGGATGACGACAGGATCAAAAACAAATGGCAGCTTTTGTGGAAGAAGCATCGCTGGACATCTTTTATGCTCATTAAAAGCCTAGCAATTAGCAGGATTTTGAAAAGCATCAAAGCACTTACAATAAACTATGACTTACTTTCAACTATGACTTGTCTTCCAGACCAATCATCATTGATCATCTGAATATTCCCAAAATGGATGTCGCTGAAGAATATGCGGTTGTGGTGCGAGGTCTGCTGCCGATAATCAAACGCCAGAGCGATGACGTTCTTGAAGAAGTCTGGATTCTCAAAAGGTTGGAGAGGGGAGTTAAGATCGCTCTCGTCAGACAGGTGGATACTTTTCAAGATGGTCCTTTCGGAGTACAGAAGATAACCCTCATATCTTTGGCAAGCAAAGCCATCTTCGGCTAAGTACCCATGAGCACAGGAACAAGTCCTTCTTCCGCTGCCCAGGTGAAAACACAGCTGCTGACAACCTCCATTGCTCCTCGCGCACGGGTTGGTGCCTGGGTGCAAAAGCGTTCAAAGATATCACTGGATGCACACTGAGACATTCAAAATAACTGTGCTTTCTTCATAGAAAACATATGTGGCATAATAAAAATAAACTCATTAAGTTGAAACCTCAACCTTTCTCCCGGCCTTTGTTAAACACTTTCACATCCTTCAGGTTGACGCCAAGACCACTTCTTATCGTGACTGCATCAGTGGCATCGTTCTTGAATCCACGCCGGATCGATCCATTGGCATGGGCTCTGTCACAGAAAAAAGAGCCTGACATCAGCATTATGGTGGCGGTTATCTAATTAAAAGCAGCGAGACTTATTAAAACACACATTAAACCTGCTTTAACTCTAAAGCCGAGAAAACGTCACCTTGGCTGTGACTTACGGTACACCCTATTTACATAAGGCCAACGGAGTCTGCCTGGGAGATGACAGAAACATACGGCAGGTCTCATAATAACCTTGCTCGTAAGGGGTTAATCCGTTGAGACTGAAGCAGCTGGCTCCGTGGGCCACTTTGGAGAGTGTAGCACTTAGTAAAATAATAAATTACCTGTCAGACCAGTAGATGTAAGCCCCGAACACAGCCACGGAGAACAGGTCCACATTGGTGGCTGACAGAACAATCTCTCGGCCCTCCCCGGTTTCAAGGTTGATCCTTTCTATCTTGTCGGTCCGGGCGTCGCACCAGTATAATCTATTTTCCTAGAAAGCAATTTGAAAATGCACATCAGCGCCTCTCCCTTTGAGAAGCCTTGTTTTATCAGCTACAGAAGAAATGAGCGAGTGGAGTTTCAGGAAGTGGAACCAATTCAGCCTACCTCATAGTCGATGGTGATTCCATTGGGCCAGGCGATGCCAGAACTGACCAGGGTCACTTGGTCTGAACCGTCCAGTCGTGCACGACCTATGCAAGGATTCTTTCCCCACTCAGTCCAGAATAAATAACTTTTAATAAAAAAAAATAAAAATAAAAAAACTGACTCATCTTCAATATATTTCGACATTGGAAAATACAGATTTATCACTGAATATATCTTGACATCGGTCCTGGAGCACCTTGGCATGTTCATCAGAGAAGATGAATCATTGAATGAATCATGCTTTTCAATAGAATCTTGCTTGGGGGCGAGCCGGGAGATCGGCAGACTTCGAGCCCTAGTAGTCAAACACGCTCCAAACATGCTCCTCCCGAAACTTGTTTAACAAGCATCACCAATAGGACAGAATTTCTACTTTTGTCATATGGCTTTGGAACAAAATGAGGCTGAGTAAAAGATGTCAGAGTTTTCATTTTTGGTTGAGCCAACCCTTTAAAGTGTACAACTGTTGTTACACCACCATGGAAACATCATTCAAAGTTTGACTCAATTGGAAAAGGAAAAGACAGCTTTCACAGCCTGGGCATCTGGGATTTAGAGGATCCAACTCCTGATGTTGTCTGCTGTCACCAGATAGACGGGAGATAGGTTGAAGCATCTAAAAACTTGTCTTTTCTCTGTGCGATTCTGATTGCAGGTTGTAAACATCAAATTCAAGGCAAACACAGACAAAGTTGGCAAGATCGGAAACCGTAAAGTTTAACCCTAATTTCTGAAACAATACCATAATGGACTACAAAATGAGCCTGTGCCTGAACGGAGATGCATATCTCCTGGTTTTAAATTCTTAATTTGGTTCATTAGTGGAGGCCAAGACATTTTTAAGCCAAGTCTATCAGCGAAACAGTCCTAGTTAGATCACAAAATTTATTTGACCTTCAAAGGTTTAAAATGCATTTTCATTTCTCTTCCAAGAGCTCATTGTATTATCCGGTCTAATGCACTTGCATAGTTCCCTAAAATTCACTCAGTAATTTCTCAAATGATTCTGAAGATTTATATTACTGAACTGCAGACATGGCTGAAAGTGATCCGTACCCTCTCTGTGGATGTACTGCGATGGCTCTTGGCTGGTCCAGCCCTTCTGATATTACAACTGACCGGTAGAGACCATTCAGACGAGTGATTTCAATGAGGTTGAGGCCATGGTCTGTCCAGTAAAGGTTACCTAGCAAAATAAACAATTAAATGCATGAATAATAGACCATTTTTAAGGACAGTTTTTTATGCATAACAATTGTATTATACTATATTGTGTTTATTGACCAAATATATGCAGCCTCGGTTAGCAAGAGAAAATAAATAAAATAAAGCTTTTAATAGTACTATATCTAAATGCACTGACTGTATTTGGATTATTTGTGACAGTGGTTAAAAATTGGCATAATTCCGTTTTTAAAGCAATGTTTGTATCTTACCAGCGATCCAATCGACTGCGATGCCCTCCACTCTGTTGATGCCAGTGGTGATAATGTCTTCCCTCCACGTCTGATCCCTCTTGGCTCTTGAGATCCGGTTTAATCCCATGTCTGTCCAGTAAATTGTCTCATTCCCTGTATGAAGCAGGACATATGACGTGAAGAACAAAGCTTGCAACATAAATAGTGTATGAGAAAGCATCTGAGACCCTTTGCATCAAAAAAGAAAAGTGCAGAAAGAAATAAAGCTTTGATACTGTTTATAAGAGACCCTATGTTAACATCAAATGCTTTTTAATAGGAACAATAACTACAGAAACTAACAAGCGTCGTTGAAAAAGGTTAAAGTGTAATACAAAAAAAATGTGCAGCAAACAAGTCAAACATGATTATAGTAATGACTAAAAGATTGTTTTGACAGAAGCACGCTGGAAATGTAACTGGTATTTTTGCCCTAAAAACAGAATGCGACAAGAGCAGTTATTTATTTGCATCCTCCTCTTATTACTGAATTCACACTCGGCTAACGGATCTCTTACATGTGACAGCAGGCAGCTGGAAGGCCCTCATCTGTTTCATGCTCCAACAAGCTGCCTCTTAATAACATGCAAATGGTATGCATGTGTAATCAGCTGTCATAGGCTGAGCTGGACTGGGGTTTTCTTTACCTGAGATGAGCAGATTCTGGTAGTAGGCGAGAGCATTTGCATTGAAACTCTCTGACCATCTGCCTCTACTGCCCTGCTGCTGAGGTCAGCGATTCTACCATGTTTCGCAACCTACACAGCATGTGAAAAAATGACCTGTCCAGCTAATGATTTAAAGTTGCCAATTGAATATTATTTTATTAGTTGGAATGCCTAAACCATTCAGCTTAAGCAAATACAAAGAATGAAGGCTATATTACGAGGTAGTGATTATTTTTTTGGATTGACAACATACAGTGGGTACGGAAAGTATTCAGACCCGCTTAAATTTTTCACTCTTTGCTATATTGCAGCTATTTGCTAAAATCAAGTTCATTTTTTCCTCAATAATGTACACGTAGCACACAATATTGAAAGAAAAACACAGAATTGTTGACATTTTTACAGATTTATGAAAGAAAACCCAACTGAAATATCACATGGTCCAAAGTATTCAGTATGCTGTGACACTCATATATTTAACTCAGGTGCCGTCCATTTCTACTAATCATCCTTGAGATGGTTCTACACCTTCATTTGAGTCCAGCTGTGTTTGATTATACTGATTGGATTTGATTAGGAAA
>JAUMHQ010000315.1:2656090-2669490 GCA_032361165.1 Enteromius paludinosus | reverse complement strand
GAGGTGCCTTGATACAGCACTCTGGGAACAGCCTATTCGTTCAGAAATGTCTTTCTGTGTCTTACCCTCTTGCTTGATTTTACGAGTTACCCGTGGATGCCTCCAGAAGGCACTCCAGCCCGGACTATGTTCATTGTTCGTATGTCTCTCTGCTCTATGTCCAGGACTTATATTTTGAAGTGTCTCCCGTTGTTCTCATACGAACCCTGTAATTTCTCCACCCCGCTTGTTTGTTGCCATGTCTACAGATGCCATGTCTACTCCGCATGCAACCGTCTCCTATTGTTACAGTTTAAATATCCATGTGGCTGGTTAATTTTGTGTATAGATGCTATAAAAGCTGCACTAGGATATGCTTCCTCTGATCTAATTCTGCATCAGTGACCCCCACAGACTGAAACCTTGGAGAACCTCTAGGTACCCTTTTATGATGACTCAACTATCCTACTTAGTCCAAGGATTATCAATATGCATTTCAAATGCCTCAACTTTTACTTAATGCCTTTTCCTTTCGTTTCTCGGGAACTAATAGTCATTCTTGCATAAACGTGTAGGTTCCTTAGAATTTCTCAGAAAATACCATCCTTGAAATATATTTAGAAGTTTTCCAAAATGCAGTTTTAAAAATACCATAGAAGAACCTTTAAATGACATAATCTTCCCTTAAATTATATTATTTTCCATCTTGTAAAAAATATTTTAATATTCCGAAGAACCTTTCGTGCAATTGAAAGGTTCCAAGAATGTTAAAGTTTGTTCATAGAACCATCAATGCTTATAAAGAACCTTCATTTTATGACTGTTCACAATCATCATTCATTTAATGCCATGAGCGGATCTGAGCGGTGGGGCCAGAGGGGCACTGGCCTCAGTTGGAGTCTGATTGGCCCCTGAAGTGCTACTGTCTTGTCAGTCACCGCTGATTTACATCAAAGCTCGCGATTGGCTGAGTCGGTTCAGGTTCGTCTTTTGAATAGCAACCTGCATCATGGTTTCTGACTAAAGCTGCTGGTGCTTATGTTTTCACCATCTTCCTCCCCTTTAACAGCAAGATCCTGTTCAAAAGTTTAAAGTAAAAAAGCATATAATGGTTGCAGTACCTTAAGTTTTCTTTGTCTAACACTAGAAAGTTAATCAGCTCAGGGCTGCAAAAGTGCCTGATATCCAGTGTGAAAGACACTCGAAACAGTTGATGGATTTGTCACTTGTCCAGTTTGGTTAGTTTATGTAAGCTTTTGATTTGTTTTTACAGCTAACGTTAGACTGCCGGTGCAGCAGTCGATTCTGTTCCCCTCAGAATGTCTGTTCCCCTTTACGTGTTCATACTATATAGTCTTGTGTAGTTACCATGTTACCATACATATTTCGCTGCGTCCAAAATTGCATACTGCTTAAGTAGGTACTACATTTAAAACCGAACGTACTACCCGACCGTTAAAACAGTACTTTCTATGTAGTATGAATTGGGATAGTATGAATGGAACTCGGACATACTACATCTGCCATATTGATGCTGTCACGTGTCATGCATTGTCACAACGTTATTGACCAAACATTATTGACCTGTGTTACTCCTCATTTTGTATCCCTGTGTTTTATTTATTTATTTTTCTTGTGTTTTATGAAGGCTTACCTGCTACTTCAGCAATACTACTGTGTCTAAGGATAGTTACTTGTGTACTCCTTAACTCCGTGTTGTCTGCTTACCTACTAGCCTTTATTCATCTTTTTATAATCAATAAACCTGCATCATTCTATAACTCCATCTTGAGTGTCCCCCCTCTGTAAATTTTGGCCACACTCTGGCCCCTACCTTTAAAAAATCCTAGATCCGCCACTGTTTCATGCCATAATCTGATAAGGTCAATGAGCATTAGTAATATTATGTGTGTTTATGAAGCATTCAGTGATAAATAAAATATTCCATAGAGATTTTTGAGTTACAGCTCTCGTGAAACTTCAGATAAAATCTTAATCAGTATTCGCCCCCTCACTCACACTCTCCACAGTGCCAGGAGCAACGCCATGGGCTTCCAACTAGGCTTCTGTTAGCAGTGCCTTAGGATCCTGTCATAGCTGACTGGCACAACCTGAGGAGCTCAGTGAGAATAAGCAGAACTTTACATCTGCCATCATCTGAGGGTCAGTTTCAAACCTTCCCCTTGAGCAGAGTTCTATAAGATCAATAGAAGAAACATAGAGAGAAATCAGAAAATCATAAAACCTAAAATACCAATGCTCCTTTGCAAACTGTCCCTGAGATGAATCTGATCACAGCAGGAATGAGATGAACAACGGTGACGAATGATAATTCGGCATGGGCATCTTATTCTTTGTTTGGTGGCAGTTGGCAAAATCATTACGTTAATCTACACCAACGGTGCATTCACTTTATAACTCTGGCAGCAGTTTTTTGCCGGTTCACTCTGCATTCCAAAGAGTGGGGAGAAAATTAGGGGGTGTAGGAGGCACTGCCATTTTTGGGCATGAATTACTCTGCCTAGATTTTCACTTCATCCTGCACACTCCACGGCCCTGCAACGGATGTGAAATTCCAGAGTCTGTTGTGACACTGCCTGTTTTTCTGCTCTTATCGACTTCACCGTCTGGGCGAAGCACAGGCAGCGAGATATGGATGAGGAACTTTTCAATGCACTCTACACATGAGGCTAAGGCTTTTTATTGTGTGTGTTGTGCATGAAAAAACATATTGCAACAAATATTGCATTGCTATTTTCTATGGCTCATGGACCAACCTGACTCACAGCCATTATCTGATATGAATATAATTAGTCCAATTAAAAATCGTAATTAATTAATTAAATCATCTTTCTATCTATATAGCTTTATATATAATTATGAATGCACATACATACAAAATTCCATTAAATCATAAATTGATACATTTAGTTTGAAGTCAGTGTGAAATTGCCAATATTCAGTCACTTCGTTCAGCAAGCACAACTACAAATTACCTATTTTTTTCTGTCTAATGAACAATGTTATTTGGGGGTGAAATTTGTTCTGATAATTTGTAATAATACATTTGATCCTTTATTAAACACTGGTGTCTTGTATGCTATTGTTATGTCTCTGTATCTCAAAAAGTACATAATTATAGTGAACTTCATAACAGATTTGTTATTCAGAATCCCTCTGCAAGAAACAACCAGAGGGGGAAGTAATTACTGCCAGCTAATCCACACATAGACACTCATTAACATCATTGCAATGATGGTTCTCAGAATTCCCTTGCGTTAAAAAAAATTCTTCTTATAACAACAAGGTTAAACACGGTTACCGAGTTTGTTTGGTTTGAATGCTCAGCGTACTGAATATGACAGTTGATCAAAACTTCACGGGGGGAAAAAAATTGAGTAGGTGCTTGTGGCTGTTCTAATTCAAGATCTTCAGCTTTGCCCTAGACGTCCTCATTAGTCCAATAACACGATCCAGCTCTGGTGATGTCCTCTTGAATATTTTTCACACTCTTCTTTTTTCATCTGCCCATTCACACTCTCTCGCTACTTACTGTTTTGTTTCCCTTAGTAAGCCTTAGTCATAAGTTTCTGTTTCCATGGTTTGGTAACCATAAAAATGAAATGTTTTATTTTTTAGTCATATACATTTTCTGTGTGATTGTGTGGCTTTATATATATATATATATATATATATATATATATGTATAAATATAGTGTACTGTATATTTCACCGCATTTGTCCAACAAGAAATGTCAAAGACAGCAATTAAACATTATATAGTGTGATTTTAAAGAAGCACTTAGCACGTTTTATTCCTTATTTAATAAATAAAAGTGTGTGAATAACACTTTGAAAACCTACAGTTGCGTAAAGTATGAACAGTCTGTTTTTGAACACTTCAAAAACAAAAAAGGGCACCTTTACAGCTGTATTTCTACCTAAAAACGATTGCATTTGTGTGCTGCTGCATCTATGCAACTTGTCAATAAACAAAGTGCATGTCTAAAACCAATGGTCATATGCCGATGACTCCTTTTGCTCATCGTGAGAATCCATAAACGCATCTGCGAGCAAAGTCAAAGCCGAAAACAACTTTAGGCATGTTAATGAAGTGTTAATTAACATTCTCTAAATTGCAATATTTTTGTTGCTTTTCTGTGCTTTTTGAAATCACAATATTCTTTCATTTAAATTCAAAAACATTTGGTTGCTGCCTTCAGCATTTTTTCGAAATCCATGATTAACTCATTTGCCTAAATGTTTCCCAAGATTGGTTTGTTTACTGAAAACACAGAGGCTTCTCAATTATTTCGTTCAAGCCCTAAATGAGATTATGTATGTATTTGACCAGAAAGCATTCTGCCTGCTGCCAAATGACATCTTAGAAACAAATTATTGCCTTTTTCTACACCTATAACCCGGGCAGTATGAGGGAGACGGGGAATAGCTCAGTTTAATAGCCTTTAAGCTTGAATGATCAGTCTTGCAGAGGTGCAGTGGAGACAGTGGCCCATCCCCTCTACTCCCACTGGCAGCTTTTGAGTGGGTGGGTGGAAATCAAAGAGACCATTTTAAATGAGCGTTTCAAATCCATTACACAGCAAACATTTAGATGCGCTGGAGGCAGCACATAAAGAAGAGAAGCTGTGAGATGTTTCCCGTTGTATTACAACACATTTTGCTGCAGTTGAAGCTAGACAAAACCACATGGGTATGGATTAAGAAATTTAAGCCGTGAAATTCTTTTACAAAAAAGACTCACACTTGATCATTCACCAAATTGAAGAGTGTGGCGTATAATACTAGGAAATGTTCACTGATATGAATCCTTAAAGGTTCTATCATCATTTACTGACTCTCGTGTCATTCCAAACCCTAAAGACTTGCATGCGTTTTATCCAAAGCAACTTTGCATTCCAGGTACACATTTACATTTTCATCTGGTCTTGTTTACCCTGGGAATCAAACCCACGACCTTGCTAGAGCCATTTATATTGTTTGAGCTACAGGAAAGCTGTTTTCTTTGTCTTTATCTTTTGCAGAACACAAAATATTATATTCTGAAAGTCAGCAGGGTCCAAACAATATTTCCGCAGAAAGTTACTAGGTGGGGAATGCAATAACAGCAAGTAAAGATGATACTATTCCTTTAGGAAAGAGAAGGCAAGGAACTGTGAACTGACAACAGTACAGAATAAATCTATCATAAAGACTGGAAAGTTACTTCACATTCATTCCAGCTTTATTACATTAACACAAAGATGTCATTTTAAAAATCAACACACTTAAAATTCTACAAAAATACTTTGTACCTTTGAAAAAAAAAAGCAAAAGCTATATTTAGTTCCTTCTTAAATCATGCTTTTTTGGAGTTTGTGGCATGTTGAGTGCATGCTGTTAAAAAAAAAAGGCATAAGATTTTTTCTAGTGCTCTTAGACTTTTGGACCCCTTTGTGAATTAACAACACACTGTGCCTGTTTTATAGTTTGAGAAATTACCCCCATAAAGTAAATAAAAAATACCCAGTTTCAGGTGGCAAACACCACCGTCTGTTCTGTGACTTTCTGATGTTGTTGAAAAATAAAACTTTCTTAATCTGGCAAACTTTAAAATAATCAATACATATCCCCAAACAGAACTGTATATTCATTTTATTTAGTAAATGTTTTGAAATATCTTTTCCCCAACAGCGCTCTGGTTGTTCCCCAACCACAACTGGTTGATCTCTGTGCATGCCAAGTTTACATTCTCCTCACGTCTAAGTGGCTGATTATTGGCTAGAATATTAGTAATGTCTACCAGACCTTATGTCGTAGTCAGAAGTCTGGCTACGAGAGACTGCGTCTCACCTGATGTCAACAAACATGTTTGGAAAGCGAAACCATTACCGAAGTCTAGGGACCTTTTGATGGAGGACATAAATTTGCAGAGGCACAAACACACAAACCATGGGGCTATTAGTTACGCAATGGGAGGTCTCTTTCCCCAACCAGCATCCATCATGGTAAAATAGCATCCACAGCTGTGTCATTCCCATCTAAGTGTGTGTGGTAAACTCGGGAGATGCTACTCTCATCCCATTACTGGAGCATCTCATGTCAGACCTCAGCATTAGTGAGCCTCTGTGTCCTCCACTGGCTGTGTGCGTGTGTGTGTGTGTGTGTGTGTGTGGGTACCTTCCTTTATTGCAGTGTAGATCCGAAAGAAGAGCTGCTTAAAGCCAAGAGATGTGACTGATAGTGGCAGATGGAGGACTGATGATTCCGACTGCCCACTGAGGGAAGACACTTCACACATCTCTATTTCACAGTTTGGCATTTAGGCCCCAGTACAAGTCACAAACAGCCAGCCAAGGCACTGTTCTATCAGGAAATGAGCGAATGTGCGGGATAAGAGACTCCAAGGGACCAGATGTCCCACTGTATGTGAATAATACCGTATCTGCACGGCTGTGAGATGATATACGACATTCTGAAATCCTATGGGTGATGTATGAAGCGATATTTCTCTGCTTTCCCAGGATACAAACTAACTCCCGCTACTGACTCATTTGTAGGGAGAGGCAGAACTCTACTACTCATGTTTAAACATGGCCGCTACAATGCTATCTAAACAAACCCTTCAGGCTGTGAGCTGATAAGCCCCGGATTGGTCTATGCTTTACATTTAAGAACAAAATGACAAATGCACATGGCTACGTTCACACAACAGCATAATAGGGACAGTTTTGTTTTAGAATGCTAAGTAGCGTTATGTTCATATACTGTATAATCTGAGCAAACCGAAGGGAACCGTCCGAAAAGGATTTAAAAGTACGTTTTGTCAACCGGTGGTGTGTGAGCAGAACCACACTTGGACAACTAGCTAATTAAAGGGATAAATTCAACCAAAAATGAGGATTCCACTATCATTTACTTGCTCTTGTGTCATTCCAAACTGGTATGACTTTCTTTTTACTTCTGAGCACAAAAGAAAAATATAATTAATGAATAAACGGTTGGGTGAATTTGGTACAATGTACAACCAAAGGACATTGTGACTCATTTTAATGCTTAATAAATTACCCACAAGTGTCGGAAGTTAGTTCAATGCAAAAAATAACTACTTAATAAGTTTTTAATTAGTCTTGTTTGAAGTGTTTACCAGAAAAAAATATATGAAATTCTTCCAAGACTGCATAAGATATTGTTTTCAGAGAATATGCTGTATCATTAATACAAGTGTATTTTTTCATTTGTTAAAAGAAAAAGAAAAACATCTGCCATTATAAAAAGATATTTACAGTACTTGCGTTGGAAGAAAAATGTTTAATTAAATATTGTATGTAGTATATTAGTATATATATACATACTGTATATATGTATGTAGTATTAAGGGGGCAGTCGTGGCCTAATGGATAGAGAGTCGGACCTGTAACCCAAAGGTCGAGTCCCAGGTCCAGCAGGGATTGTGGGTGGTGGGAGTGAATTCCCAGCACTCTCTCCACCTACAGTACCACGACTGAGGTGAGACCCTTAAGCAAGGCACCGTTCCCCCAACTGCTCCCTGTGCGCCGCAATAGGTGTGTGTTCATGTTGTGTGTGGTTGATCACTTCTCATGCACTAGGATTGGTTAAATGCAGAGGACATATTCCAAACCTGGCCACTTGTCCTGTCCTTTCCTGTCCTTTCCGTTCCTTTCCTTTCCTTTCCTTTCCTTTCCTTTCCTTTCCTTTCCTTTCCTTTCCTTTCCTTTCCTTTCCTTTCCTTTACTTTGATGGGGACTCTCCATAGGCGTAATGGTTTTCATACTGTACAAACTGTACTGTTTGTGGTATTGCCCTACACTGTTCCTAAATCTAAATCTACACCTTACAGGAAACTATGTGCATTTTTAGATTTTCAAAATAACACCATTTAGTATGTTTTTTAAGCTTTTTGAATTACGGGGACACTGAAAATATCCTCATAAATCACCTTCATATTGTAATACCCATGTCATTATGCAACCATATAAACACGCACACACACACACACACAGAGCTATAGACAGACATACAGTTTATTTTTGTTTTAGACAAGTTGAAAATGTTAAAATATTTTAACTTATCAACCAATCGTTTGCTGGCAGGCCATCCGGATGCAAGCTTGTCTTAATAACCGGTGTGTGCACGACTGCTGCATCAGAATTATACGTTCTGCTAGAGGCTATGCAAAGGAGTTCCCACAGAAATAACATATCAGCAGATCACCATGGCAACCCTTCATATACAATTGACAGGTATGTTTACTAGTCTTCACTTGTACCAGTGGAATTTGCATTATTTATGCCTTTTAAAAGGCTTCATTCTACTAACTTTAGTCCTCGGTGAGGTGAAATACTTCCAAATTAGTAGGGAAAGCGTAGGTTGTGCGCTTCAAAGTTCACTCCATTTCCATTTAAATGAATAGCTGTGTGAGCACTTTTGAGGAAATATGACATTTTAGTTAGGTTAACATATTGTGTATGTTTTTCAAAGTCATCATCTGTGAAATTACAAAACCACAGGCACAGAGAGAAAGGGGGCTATGTACAGGCGCAATAATATCATTACCAAACACGTAAATCATCAAGCAGCCATTTGCACATCAAGCAGACATCGCTCCTGGCGTATAGACAGCTGTGGTTTTTGGGTTGCTCGGTTTACACAGAAAGCAATGCCCTTCACAAACTTTTGATTATTTGAATGTCATACTAAATGTTTATTGATCACATTGCTATTCTCGAGAACATTCTGATTTATTAATGACACATGCATAAAAAGACATTTATGTTATATTGCTCAGTTCTGATACAGCGTTTTTGTTCAGATTAATCAAGATTTAGCCTTGTTATATAGCTGTAACCTCTAGTTCCTGACCGCAAACAAAAAAAAACCCTGAATATTATGGAGACATTTAAACTAACATTTAAAACAATTAATGTTTAAATAAAAAAAACATTAATTACATTTAAAATACATTTTATCTTGCCTAGGCATTGTTACATGCAGACAAAATAATAATTTTAAAAACAATCAAATTTGAGCCATTTCCCCTCTATGCAGAATATTCTGTTAGTCTTATCATCTACAATTCAGTTGATTGATGCAAGACCACGCTGTTCGTGTAACACCATGTCCAGCAGACTTTCTCATTCATTGACTTTCTTTTATTGCCTTTCCATCTTACCTGCTGTGCAACAGAGTTGAAATGAATATTTGAATGGAAATACCATTGTGCTCTTTGTTCTTCAGTTATGAGAGGTCAAGTGTGAATTAAGTCTGTCTTTTTTTCTTTTTTGATAAAAAGGAATTGGACAGAGAGAAAAAGTGAGAAAGTAAACAAATAAAAAGATGACCAAAAACAGATATATATGAGAATATTAGAGCAAAATCACAAATGTATTCTGTTCCAGGGTCTACAGGTCGGCCTGTAACATTACTTAACTTTGAGAGGATGAAATAATAAAAGTAACTGCTGAACAGTTTGAACTTATGCCCTGTGAATTCTACTGTTGCTAAATTAGCACTTTGTACTGTGTGAAATCTTATAAATGTAGAACAGACTTTGACACAGTTGACATCTGGGTTTAAAGCATTACATATACTAGATTGAATGCGTATATACTAATATAATTGAGAAGTGCAGGTACACATCATAAGTCATAAATTATCTGAAATTGAATTCTGCAACTTTGAGCTTAGATGGCTCTACTAAACATAAAGACAACCAAAAACTCAATAATTACATGTACTGTATTTAAAACCAAAACCAGAAAACAATTTAGAGAGTTACATTAGGTTTCACATCAGCATTTCATACAGTATGTTCATCCTGGCATTTGTCGTTGAATCTTTCTTTCATGAGTTCTATTAGGCTAAATGTATTAATAAATGTGTTGGTTTAATGTTGGGCTATATTTTGCATTCAAAGAAAATAATAATCCTTTGATATGTATGAGACCTTCAATTAATTATTGTATTAGCACATTAACACAGTTAAAGAGTGCAATGGTTTCATAGCATGACATATAGATTATCACACCTGGTGAGGCCAGCCGAAACACTGCAGATCTTGATGTATCAGGGCTGGGGGCTAATTGGTGGTAAATGCTGAGGTGGAGAGAACACTCAAACGCGGCTAATTATCACCCTTTAAAAGTAGCGGCTTGTAAGTGTGAGTAGTTGTGTTTGGTTCTGGGGCAATGGCAGTACTTTTTAGTTGCTTGGGAGTTGTGGTGCTTTGTATTACTAGTTGCTTGTGTGCCGCATATTCTTTGGTACAGCGTCAACAACCATTACAGTGGCCTGGGCACCGAGTTTCTTTGAGTTTTGAGGCTAAACAGCCAGCTCCTCAGGTAGATCCTTTTCAGAAGTGCAATGTGGAAAACTATGAAAAGGTGCAGTGTGGAGAGCCTGACATTTCTCCTGCAAACTGTGACGCTAGAAACTGCTGTTTTGATGGACAACAGTGCTATTATGACAAATCTGATACTGTATGTGTAACTTAAAACCCCTGAGACTTGAATTGTTATGCGGGTATATCTAAATGCCACCTCATTTGACTTTTAAAGCCTGGAATACAGTATTTTTTTATTTATTTTTTTATTTTACAGTCTGAACAAGTGGACACTAGTTAAGGAAAGTTAGAGCCAGTCTGCAGATCAAAGCTGGCATTGTCCACAGAAAATCAGGTAGTGCATGATGGTCAAACCTTGTTTTTTTTTTTTTTTTTTTTTAAGTCCTGTAGTTTAGTATTTCAGGTTTAATCGCTTCTAAAAAGCATGACAATATCCAAGTATAATCAAGCACTTTATAGTGTTTCCTGATTTCAAAAAGATAAGTGAGTGTTGGCTAGCTTAAACTGAGCTCTTGTGCAGTGTAGTGGTAAATCACGGTTGATACTAGTTTTGTGACTGTCTTGACTATTTGAGGTCTCATTTTCATTATTAGGTTCTTATCTTTGGCAGTGACTGTCCAGTGTACAAGAGATGGTCAGTTTGTAGTTGTGGCAAAGAGAGATGCAACCGTTCCAAAGATAAGCTTGGAAGCCATCAGCCTTCTGGGAGGACGTGATTATCCTTGTGGTCCACCACTGATGCTTTTGCTATCTACCAGTTCCCTATCACTGCTTGTGGCATCACAATGATGGTTGGTAAGACGTCTTCGGTAGTACTCCTCTGCTTGTCAAATAAAACTTGACTTCCTTGCAGACAGATGATGACTTTCTAGTCTATGAATACAGAATGACTTCTACCTATGAAGTGGGTATTGGACCTGATGGCTCCATCACAAGGGACAGCCATTATGAGTGAGTAACTTAATTGATTTAATGACTTTTGCTCCAGGTCTTCTAACTTGCGAGACTTCCCTTTCAGCCTCCTGATTCAGTGTAGATATTCTGGTACCAGTATTGAGGCATTGGTTGTTGAAGTCAACACTGTTCCTCCACCACCTCCTGTAGCTGCTTCTGGACCTCTTAAGGTGGGGCTTAGATTGGCTAAGGGATGTGTTGAAGGTAAAACATCATCTTCAAACTGATGATGATGAACTAGACTTAAACGTGTGTGTTGTCTAACTTGGGCAGGAGATCAAGCATACTCCTCATACTATGGTGATGATGAGTATCCTGTGACAAAAGTCCTGTGTCCAGCCAGTCTGAAGTGTCATTGAAGTGTGCATCCTAGAGAGGACTGATCCCAAAATTGTTCTGACTTTGGGTCGCTGCTAGGCAACCTCAAACCCTGACTCTTAGAGCCTGCCCCAGTGGGATCTTCTTGTGAATGGGTAACCACTGAGGTGGTCTTGTTAGTGTAACATTGCTGATTCAAGTTGTTTCTAATGATTTGCTGTTATCCTGGTAAGGATGACCGTTACCTGACTACACTGATCCATGTGAATGGGTCTTCAGGCCTGCAGTTTCCAACCCACTACAAAAGATTTGTACTACAAATGTTCACATTTTTGGAACCTACAACTTCGGCCTTCTTAATGGAGAAAGTACTCCAGTGTTTTTCTTTTTTTTGGCTTTATTGGTCTAAAATCTCTTCTCTGCCAGGCTTGCGTTCACTGTAGTACATCAGTTTGCACCCCACTGCAGTGTACTCTTGTGTTCAGAGTTGCAACAGAAAGAGTGAGTGCTACTTCCACTTAACAATCTGTGGCATACTTGAGCCCTTTTCTGACTTTCCTCTCTCTTGGAGAGAGATGCTGGGACACATGCAGATGGTATCCATTCAATTGTCTCCAGTGGAGAAATTATCCTTTTGTTTGACAATAAATTGACAAACTTGTCTAGATTCTGACACTTTATTTGGAGCTTTGAAATTCTTTGAGCCATCCAGAATGTTTTCACACTAAACAAACATTAGTACAAGATCTGAGGCTTTGTAACAGATGTACCGTAATATTTTTGTCTAAATGTTCCAGATCTGAACTACAACAAACCCAGTTTCATGGGCTATCTCCAGATCATTTAAGCTAAAGTGCTACAATGTCTGTATGCTTCACAACATGATTTAAATACATTGATTAAAATAAATGCTCTGAAATGTAGGCCTAGTAGTGTTTGACAACCACTTTCCATATTGTTGGGTTTTGCAGTGTAGTTTAAGTGCTGGCTTGTCTCATTTCTTTAAACTTTGAGGCTTAAAGCATCTTTCTTGTGAATTACCATCCTTTGTTTTGGGGTCCTCTGTGAGGACCTGGATAAGATTCCATTCAACGGTGCAAACACACAAAGCACCAGTTTACAGTTGTAGTTGTTTGTCGTGCTTTCAAATTAAGATTTTAAAAAATCAAATGGCTAATAATGAAACTACAATAGGCTAATGGGAAAAGCTCACGGTTTTGTTAACTGCTTTGGGTAACCTCTGTGGTACTCTCTGATTGAATCCAGGCACAGTTTAACCATTTTATTTAAAACAGTGCATGTTTTACTCCATCTCGTGCTGACTTAATTGCTGCACCCTCAGAACTAACAATCCGCAAGCATCTGGTGGCAAAAGTTTAGCTTTTAAATCTTACTCCCTCTGAGCTGGTGGCATCTGCTGTTGATGTTGACAATCACCTTGTCATTTGTTTGTCCAGGGATCCCTCATCATTTTTCCTGACAGTGGCATGTCTTTTTGTGAATGTGGTTTATCTGACAAGCCCTTCTTACACTTCGGATCTTCAGTGCCTGCCAGTTTTAATGTGAAAAGGAAAACTGTTCTGGTGGCTGTGCTTAAATGGAACAATCTGTGCCAAAATACAGATCATTAAGTCAGTCATTAGCCGTTCTAGTATTTTCTGCATTATCATCTGTTGAGAAACCCTGATGAGATTGTGACCCTGTATAACTTATTATATTAAAATATTAATCATAAAATTAATACTTAGTTGTAAAAGAAATTAATTCAGAATTCAAATAAGAATTA
>JAUMHQ010000315.1:2641402-2655990 GCA_032361165.1 Enteromius paludinosus | reverse complement strand
GTAAATGGACCTGTAAAACCGTTTCTGGGTATTTTTTCCCCTTACCTAAGCTACATACCTTCTATGTACATATCAGATAACAATTTAAAATATTCTCTCAATGCATTCTATGGCACCTTTAACATATAAATTGAGTCTGCGTACTTACAGTATATTGCAGTAATATTCTCACTGTAGTCTTTCTCTTTACTAAGGGGTAAAAATAGAATAAACGCAACAAACAAACAAGAAAGTTGATCATAGCAGCAATTTGGCGCTCCAGACAAGTCCTGTCACATCATATTAATTTCTACAAAACTTTATACAATATTCGTTTTACGGTATTAAACATGAAAAACAGTGTCACTTTTAATAAAATGAATAATACATACCATACCATACCATAACATACCATGATAATATCATAACACCCATGTATTTATGGGTAAATAAATATATGGGTAATAATAACAAAACTTTTGGGTGACCTACTATCGCTTTTAGAGTATCTGTGCTTCATTCAGAAACATGATTTGTGTTTCTCACCACCAGGTTTTCAAGATTGTGAAAGTCTCAAAGTTAAATGTCTGCCCTTTTTGAGACAGTTTCACTCTGCCGCTCGCTTTCTGCAAATGCTACATGACAAGTGTGAGGGCTTTTAGGGTGCTGTTGCTAAATGATATCTGCTGTATGGGATCCTCTTTTCTTGAGAGACAAGTATTGATAGGTCAAGCGCAGTGTGAAGATTGGTTGCTTCATCGTTGAGGATGAACTTCCTGTGAACCTCACCGACTCTTTGTGAAGGAAGCGGACAAAAACTGAATTCTGACAGGGACTCATGTTTGATCACAAAGCTCCAGATACAGAATCCAATCTGGCTGGAACTTATCTGGCCTCGTAAGGATGCCGTTGAGGATCTAGCCAAGCTTAGCGGGGCACTTATCATCCTCGCTTTAATCCTGGCACAAGAGAGTGGATCAGAGGAGCATGAGCAGTAATAAAGATTAATCATCCAATAGAATTAATCAATAACGCGGCCCAGGTACAAAACATGGGGCAGAGTTAGAAATGCGCAAATGGGAAGAAGTGTTCTATCACAGCTTAGCCAAT
The DNA here is from genome assembly GCA_032361165.1 of Enteromius paludinosus. NCBI lineage: Eukaryota > Metazoa > Chordata > Actinopteri > Cypriniformes > Cyprinidae > Enteromius > Enteromius paludinosus. The sequence goes on along the minus strand of JAUMHQ010000315.1, from coordinate 2,654,901 downwards.
AAGAAGCAAACAATTTTGAGTGCTAAAAGCACCCATCAGGATTGACAATGCTCAAACGAATATTTAAATTAGAGGGCTTTATTTAAAATGCTAATGAGAGAGTTATCCATATTCAGTGGAAAGAGCTTGTTCAAGGTCATTGGAGAGCACAGGGAATCTGCATTACAGCTATGTAATTAGAGATGCGTCAGAGTTTAAATTGTTGCTTTTTCCGTGGCGTTCAGGAGGAAAAGAGCTCATTACTGTAATTAGCTGTTTTACCGGCATGGTTCTGCTCTCTGCCATGTGACCATACGTTTGTAGCTGGAAGCATCAATGTGTTGCTTCACATACTGCAGCTGTTTAGAGCAGGTTGAGCCTTGAGGAATATGGATGTTGCATATCCCAAGTGTTTAAATGTAAAAATATATTTTTAATGAATACATTTGAGCATTTAGTTGTACTGAAGAACTGTACCAGTAGACTGTACTTGTATGTCATGTTCTGTCAGTTTTTCATGATGATGGTGATGATTATTATTTTTATTATCTTTTATTACATGCACTTTTTCATCATTTTGTTAAAAAAAAAAACAAATACTTGTATTCTACAAGGAAATATATGTGTTTGTGTATTTACAGTATACTGTAAGGGTATCTACAACCAGTTGTCAGATTTAAAGGAACACTCCAATGTTTTCTGTCCTAGAGTTAAACAGTTTTTTTTAAATCCATCTCCGGGTCTAACGGTAACACTCATTTTGCTGTACAATCAAGGAACTTTGTTTGCCATGCCATGTGTGCAGCAGGAGCAATGATATTACGCAGCGCCAGCATTTTCAGGCACTGTGTAATATCAAGTGCTACCACCAGACCCGGAGATCGACTGAGTAGATTCGAAAATGGTAAAAATAGTGGAAAAATAGGAAAAATAGTTCCTTTTAATACTGTAAGTCTTATGCAGGGCGGCTGCTGGCCAAATAGGTGCCCTAAGCAGAATAGTATTGTTGTGCCCCCTCCCTCAAAAAAAAAAAAAAAAGGGGGTCAAAGCCTGTAAGGGGTCAAAATAGACCCAGCTTATAAACAGAGCCGTAGATCACTGAGAAGCTGGACGTTGAGTTTGCGGGTGATTCAATGGCGTAGCTTCTCAGTGATCTATGGCTTTGTTTATAAGCTGGCGTTCCTTTTGAACACAGGTGACGGAGATTTAACGCTAATCAAAGAACCTGCTTTATTGACGAGATGCGCATAATATATCGTACGATATATATCGCCCAGCCCTATTCTTAAGAATTCAGAATTCACACTAAATAAACGTCCTTTCGTTGAAGAAATTAAATAGGCTTTAGCATTTCTATTACAAAAAGGTGGCCAAATTAAAAAATAAATTATAATAAATTAAGTGAATATGTCATTTAAATCTTTGGTGAATATTAAACAAAGATTGGATCGTCCTGTAGCAGCAATTATCAGGCCTTTAGTGCCCTTTGCAGGCATTGTATTACGTTATGTATTTTTACAGTGTTATTCAATGAAACCATAAGTAAGCCATACACCATATATTGCCTCGTTGTTTTTATATAATACCTCATGGAAACTGCAATGCTAAGTCAGATGCGTTGTTGTTGGTAGTGAAATCACAGACAATAAAACACATTAGTCTGCTAACATCAGTCAAACATGTTTCACATGATTATAAACGTATTAGCCTACCTCAAATTGAAGCACCGGCTTCATTTCATTTTTTTTTCCCTTTCTCTGCGCCGGGTTGTGCTGATGTCATTTCCCTGATAGAGCCTAGTTGTCCATCAATTATGATTATTTGTATTCTGCCGCAAATATAGGTGAGAGCGCGCGTGCGCCGATGCGGGAACGCGTGTCACGTGTGCTTATACTGCATAAAATATATTTCTTTTTAATAATTAGCCTATGTATAATATGTATGTTCATGTTTCGATTTTTATGTTTTTTATACATTTTTAATAATATACAACGAAAGGGATGGTGCCCCCCTGAGAGCTGTTGCCGTACGCAGACTGCGTACTCTGCGTATAGGGAGCGGCGGCACTGGACTTATGATTGATTAAGTTTAGGGCTAATTTTAGTGATATTTTAGAGCTGTGTTTAGGGATTGGGCTATGTTTGTTTGATAGGAATATGCTAATATGTTCAGGAACACTCTTTCAGGTGTCAAGTATAAAACAAAAATGTGATGAACAATGAAAAGTGATATTTTCTGACACTTAAGAGACATGGGACATTGGAACGGGTATCGCAGCTGTAGCTGTGTGGCAACTACAAAAGAAGTGCAGATGTTGTACCATTTAAAATATGTGTGGAATGATACTGTTGATGCATAGTGAGTGTGACTAAAGTTATGAGGTTAAAAAGTGCTTTTAAGAAGGTGTTAAAGTTTTTTTTGTAAGTTTAAATGAACATGTGGCTTAACATAGCCTGGTAGAAGGAACATTATAGTCCCCTTTGTCTCACTTAATCTTTGCGTGACATCTGTCCTACAGTGAAGTATATTTGATTAAAAGTTTTAGACCAAGAGTGTGCTCGTGAAGTTTGTACAAACTATGTTCTCCTCCTCATCTGCAGTGACTTCCAAAATGTATAAATCATGTCCACGTATTCCAATTTTAAACACACAAACTATTCATTGATCACAGTGGAAATGGACATATGCAAATGTTTTATGGCCCCTTTAATTCAGTAATTGAAAGACCGTTTCAGCTAAATGAGTGCCACTCAGAAAGGCTCCCACTCAGGTGAAACACTGATAATGGCCTCTAACTGCTTCCTGGACTCTGGCCCAAGTGAGCAAAGAAAACTCCAATTTCATTTTTCCATTTTCATTTTAGGACTTAAATATTAGCACAGCAGTTCCCTCTCGATTTAGCTCGTAACTAATCAAGTGTGCAATCTCATGCTGCTAATTTATGAGCTAACCCACAATGCAAGGCTGGAGTGCTTAACCAGGAAACTTAAAGAGAAAGTGTTATTATCAAACTTGCATTAGGAATCCAAGCAGAAAATGTTGGTGGAGCTAATAGCCTTCTGTTTTAAAGAATATTCTTTGTTCAGTTCTCTGCAGCTGTGACTAAATGTGCCTAAATGTGTTTTTATTATAATATAAAGTGCGATATCATTATATGAAGCCATAATGGAATTACTGTATGATATATGATTGTAAGTAGGATTGAAATGTATTTTATGATTCTCCAGAAGTCTCTCGCAGTTTCTTTCTACACATAAATATTGCAATGTTATTTGGAAAATATTTTTCTCAGTATTTCAGCTGTATAATTGTCATGCAAGTGTTCTGTTTGATGCGTCATGTACAGTATAGTTGTTAAAGGTCACTTGAAATATTTGTCATTATTACTCACTTTTATATTTTGAAGAACTGTTTAATGAAAAGTCAGCTGGGTCCAAAGCAACATTGCACCCCACTGCATTGCATGGATAAATGGCACTAAGACATTCTTCAAAATATCTTATTTTGTGTTCTGCAGTCGGAAATGAGACAGGTCAGGAATGACTTGAAGGTGAAAAAATTATTTTAATTTTCACAATTCTCACTTATTTTAGAAATGTGAGACATAACCTTGGAATTGTAGGATATAAACTCGAAATTCTGAGAACATATCGGTCTCTTTTTCCCCTCAAAATTGGACTTTGTAACTCACAATTGCGAATTTATATCCCACAATTCTGAGTCAGAAAGTCAGAATTGTGAGATAAAAAGTCGCAATAAACCTTTTTTTTAGTGGCCTGGAAATGGGCTTCCATGCTTTTCCCTACAAAAAAAAAAAGTTCAAAACATGCGTTTTTAAATGTTATCCCACAATACAAAATTTAAGGAACTAAGATATCAAAGTTGCCTGCAGTAAACATTTTCACAGAAGAAAAGCTCACCAGTGTTATGGATGTGGTTAATTATACTAGTCCAGAGTGATAAACTATTCTAATTTTGCACAATCTCAGATTAAAGTCTTCCTCCAGTGCTTCCTTAATTATTCCTAACCGTTTTTTTTTGGTGTATGTTTATTCTTATTCACTAAGATAAGCTTGAATGGACCGCAAGCTGTTACCAGCCCCTCGAGCCACTGGTGGTGCTCAGTGATTATCAATTGCAGTTTTTCTCCAGACCCTCTGTGGGAGTTTTGACATCTAATTAGCAGTAGCAATAATAGTAGAAGATATTAATCAAGAATGTCTGAAATACCTGGAGAAAGCTATCTGGTTGCATTCCCATTCATCTCAATTGCAGTTGCTTGGCTAGTTCAGGACCCACTGCATGCTAACGTCTTTGCTCAGTTCTGCCCCCAGGTTTTTTTATTTTTTTTTTAAGCAAGTCACCTGAGCTGTAAATGCCATGTAATTTATCAATCTGTAGCTGCAATAAAATGACATTATGGCAATGCTAACTGACTGATAGCACCTTCAGTGACTATCCACTAGGAGTTTTAAGATCTGATAGACTGCAGACAAAAAAAAAATTAACTGCTAAAACATCACTGTGCTATAATTAAATAGTTATGGTGTATTTATATGTTGCTAGTAAAAAACAAACTTTATTTCACCAGAGTGCACAGCTACTTTTTTGTAGTCATATTATTCTGTTTAGCATATGGTTACAAGATCTACCAACAGGGGTTAACTGGGCTTGTTGTAGTTAATATTAATATTGAGACATTTTACCTTTTATGTGTTCCTGACCCACAAATCTATTGAACGTTACTTAGACTATACATTGTAGTTTGCATTTTAGCACCCTGTGCAGCTTTTCACAGGGTACTGTAATTTATTAGATTGCTATAATTCTGGCAACAATTTAACAGTTGCATACAGTTTAAAGGGTTATAAATCCCCTCCTTTACAACACCGGTTCTCAGAGTTTGAAAAATGCTGAAAAGTGGATAATACAATAACACCTTTTGATCCAATCACCTTTATTGGGCTCTCATTGAGTTAAAAGCATCGGTTCCCCTAAATGTGCGCCACTTCATGCATTAAAGTGAGCGAATATATCATACTGTACATATTTTTGTGATCTCACCTTACATTACACAAATACACTCATAACCTGTAATGGCCATAATTTAATGCACAAATAAATCCACAGCCGTTTACCTTCGTACTCTTTTGCTAACATATTTAGTACATGATGTATTGTAAATCAATCTGCTGTCGCATTTTAAAGAACTTTTGCACATACTACTAAACCCAGACAATGAAAACGGCACCACAGAGCTCCAAATTAACCACTTTTTTCTTGGAATTAAAATCATCATCAAAATGCTCTTTGATGTCCAACACAAACACTGTCATTAAATTGTGAAATATGTGTTTTTTGAGCTTTATAAGGCTTGTATTGCTCACCCTTTATACTTCACATTCTTTTCATTTACAGTCCGTTTAGATTTGATGTTTCAAATAACCTACACATGCAACAGATTTCCAGTTGAAGGCCAATAGCCTCCATCCTCATGCATCCTGAGATATAAAAGCAAGTACTATGGCCTTATGGTGGGATTGTGGACACCTAACTCAGCCAACATAGATTAGTGCAAAACAGGGACATCCTCAGACATAAAGGACAACGACTAATCACCCCATAAAACAAAACATCCTCATTCAACTCGACACTTTAATACTTTATTTGAACGGCTGGCGCCCATAATTGAATTGGCCGTGGTGTATTGGTGGGGCAGAATTTACTGGCTCTGAGCAGTAGTCTGCATGATGGGAGTCAGAGAGGTTACCTTTTATCCCCAAAGATTGCCCATTACAGGGGCTAAGTGGCTTTTTTATGGCCGCCTCTTCACTGTTGCCCAGGTCTGAACTGGATGGAGGACTTAAAGGACTTCTTATGGTCTGGGGGTGTTGTTTAAAGAGGATCAAGGGAATGATGGCTCTCTTGCTGCACTCCGTCAACGTTATCAGCCCTCCATATCTTATGAGTCGCTCACCTTTTAGCGTTTCTTTATCCCGGCTTTGTGCAGAGATAAAACACCGGTTCTACCATAAAAGGAGGCGCGATTGGATCTGTGATGTCTACATTAGGGGGTGAAAGAACACATTAAAGTCTTCCTGGCAAGCTTGCACTCTTTGTCTGAGTGGAGATTGGACGAACTCAATTTTTTATGTTTTTATCCTCGGATGTTTGGATGATATGGAGTCCGCTATAACCTTTATTAAGCACTTCACTGAGTAAAGCAAGCACCAGTGACTTGACACACACCCTTTTGGGTACTGAACTATCTACACAAGTTTGTAATGGTGCCAAGCACAGGTAATGGGTTGATTTTGCCCTAATATAACAAAGATGTCTGGTCAACAAAATTGAGTTTGCAGTGCAGCTGAACACAAATAGTTGTATGTGTCTAGATTAACTTGAATGGCAGAAAAATAGTTGTTAGATTTAGTGTTAGCTGTGAGTTGGTGGCGTTTGTGATGGTAGTAAAATACAAATTGTTAAATTGAATTAAAATGTTATCTTTTTCACATGAAATGTGTCTGATAGATTTTTTTTTTTTTTTTATTAATTAGCTTAAGGATTAATCTTATTTCAGATAATTCATATATTGGGATCACTGTAGACTTTTTTTTAAAACATGCTATTCTTGAGAGATAAAATAATCAGTAATATAAAGGTGAAAGTTATTCAGATTTATTAATGCATATTAAAGGAATGATAGCATTGCTTAAAAGTTTGCTCTTTTTTGAGATACAGTGGTTTAATATAATTTAAGTTTTGCAGTCGCCCCCAGCCACCCACATGGTCTCCAAAACCGGTCTCAAATTCATTATAAGGGATGTAATCTTTCTCATTTTCCATCTATTAGTGATACAGTTGCATTTGGTACAGTACATATAAATTTTTCATTACAGCAAACGTTGGCAGGTAGCTCATTAGTAGTGTGTGATTAATGAAGAAAAATTGAAGAAATGTTAAAATTGCCCCTGGTCTCCCTTATTTCATTCCCAAAACAAGGCATATTTTGAGAAACCCACAGTTTAGAAGGTAAAGCAACAAATGTGGTGAGACAAGCTTGGTTTTTTATTTTTCTCAGCTACTCCAGACTGCCAGCAGTATTTTCATACCAGTCCTCTCTTGCTGCCAGTAAGAGCTTCCTTATGCTACTCATGGTGGAGCATTATGCCAATGCCAGCCACTGCAGCAGCCAGACGAACAGACAAGTTACTGTAAAAATGTCTCTGTTGGCAGACGTTTCAGCCAGGCACTCAACTGAATTTCATGGAGAACCTCTGCCAGTCGGCAGTGCTTCTTACATTGGCAAGACAAATTGCTATTTCCTCTAGCCTCTGCTAAATTAGCCTCTGCAGGATGATCTCCCCATAAACATGTGCCTTCCACGCTGAAAGACTACACTCGGTTGTGAAAATGCATTATCCTGTCTGACACTAGGCCAGAAAGAAAAAATAATTTGTATTGTGTGTGGAGACCTGGTACCTTAATTTATAACTTAAGCATGAGCTGTAAGGGTACTGATGGAGAATTGGGTTTAATGTTTAAAATCCTTTGTCAATTTATTTAATTTTTCATTTCAAAATTTGAGAGGGATCTTGACTGGAAAAGAAATTTGGCGTTTTAAAGATTATTGAATGTTTTCTTATTACGGAGTGCTCTGGAATATCTGATTCAGTCACACTTTATATAAGATGACTTTAACTACTATAAAAAACTAAGTTCAGTGTATTTATTGTGTTCATATTGTATTGCAGAACACCATTAAGTACATAGTAGTTAATGCCACCAAATATAAAAGGGGGCCCTGATTCTGATTGGTCAGTTGGTCTTGCTAGCTAATGTCTCTGTAAGTGCTGCTAAAATAAGGAGATCAATTATACTATCCTTATTTTGGGGTTTTATCACAATGTTGCCTCATACTATAGTAAATCAAGGTATTTATTTCGACTTTTTTTTATCATATGATTTTGTTGCTGTTTTTGTCCATGGTAATTGTTGTTGTTTGTCAGTCATTGATAAACACACTGCATGCAAATGATAGATTGAAGTGTGTACTGTAAGAATTTAACATGAGCTGTGACTCTTCTGTTAAGCCATGTGTTGTTTTTCAGTGGCGTTTAGTAAAGCTGCTGTGGGCTTGCTGACTCTAGCAAAGACAGAGCCTATCCGCACCTCCTTGACTCCTAAAACCGGCTACAATCTGGTTGTGAATTAACAGGCGATGTGTAAACGCCAGCTGCCAGTATGCTAATGCTATAAAAGTATGCACAGTCACAGATCAGCTTTTCCTGTGTGTGTACGCGTAATCTCTTCTCTGCATGCATGGGTATGTGTTAGAGCCCACTTCTAGGTGCAGGTGGAATCATTCACACTGTGCTTAATCAAACAACATTCCATCTGTTTTACCTTAACACCAATTTAACATATTTGTGTGTGTATGTACAGTATATTTGTGTGAGCAGTACTCAAGTGTGTATCCATCTACATGAGTTTGTTGTGATTGGATTTCAGCCTAGATATTAGTTAATCTCAACCAAGTGCATTAGGGAGAATTTTTTGGCACTTTTCCTGATATTTCCAAATATGTGTAAACATATGAGATGCATTTGCATGTGTATTTTGTGCTTGTGTGAGTATGGGTATTAATTAGAGCAGGGCTTGAGTGGTACTCAATGTTGGTTTGGCTGGCCCACTTCAGTGGGAATATCGGGCCTGTTTATTTTCCTCAAAGTGTATTTTAGGTATGTTTGAAAGGTTTCGTCTTCACAATACTAATCCTTTTGCTCATTATGGTTATTTAGAAGTGAAATATTGGATAGTTGGACATTTTCTTTTAGAAAATCTCAGATAAATACGCTACTGCTCAAACATTTGAGGTAGGAAAGATTAAATAAAAGCTCTTATGCTCAAACAAGCTCAATTTGTTATATTGTAATATATTATTGCAATTTAAAGTAACTGTGAATTGTGTTTCATATATATTTTACAAATAGCCATTACTCCATTCTTTAGTCCCACCCGATTATTAAAAAAAAAAAAAAAAAGCATTTCTTATTATGTTGAAAAGATTGTGCTGATTAGTATTTTCGTGGAAACCTTTTCTCATGATTTTTTGATGTATGGAAGTCTTTTGGAACATTATTAATATCTTTATTGTCCTTGCTGAATAAAAATGGTACTTTCTTTAAACATACACAAATAAAATTAATAAAATAATCTTACTGATCCCAAAGTTTTAAATGCTGCACAGAAAACTATACAACAGGTACTACAGCTTGTCCCTGGAGCAGTACTCTTAAAAAGACACATTTGTACTATTTTTACCCCTAATAGTTACATTTTAGTACTTTAGAGTAGTACATACCCTTAAGATATTCGTACCTATTAGGGGTTAAAAAAAAGGTACAAATAAGGGCACTGCTCCACTGCTTGTAAACCCTTTTTATTCTGTGTGTATACTGTATGCTATATATACAAAAATCAAGCATTATAGAAGACCCAAAGCTGTTATTTTGGTAAATATAGGTTGCAAAAAGTATTGAATAAAAGGGGTCCAAGAATTGTGGCCAACATACAGTATAGTGAAAAAAAAAAAAACCTTTTCAAATTATTTTGTTATTTTTTTTTATAAAATAAATACATTTTAAATAAAAGATCAAAATAATTAACATTGAAGATTTATTTTTAGAGCCTTCTTTACCTATATTTACTAAGGGGGATGATAATTCTGACCTTAACTATATAACACAAAATATAGGCTTTTTATATTGCAAACCTTATTTTTTAAAGACCAGAAATTTTAGAGATAGCATGCCTAGAGTTGGCTGAAAATTGCTGTTCACTGATGCTTTCCACAGAAATGGAACATTTTACATAAAAGTAGAAAGAGGCTAAATTTAAATCGTAATGTGGCAAACTCACACAGGCATATCCGAAAATGCTGCACGGCTGTATTAACAAAATATTGATTTGAGAAAAAGTGCAACTACATAAACTAGGGCACATTTTCTCATAAACAGTTTTGGTAATCCATTTCCAACAGCTGCTTTGCTGCCATTCATAACCTCCTTGATTCCCCTTAGTTTGGTCTGACTGTGCACTGCAGACAGGAAACAATCCAGGCAATCTCCCTCTCTGCTTGAGAACAAAGTTTGTGTCTCTACTCTTTGCTGGATAGTAATCATATCACGGTGTGGGTAATTGCTATTTCCAGTTAGCTCAAGGGCAGGAAGACAAGCTTGTCATTTCCTTCTCTTTGTTGGCTGCCTGTCACAAGTTTAGTAGTTGATCACCTCCCCCAGATTCCCTTATCTGGAATTGCAACAGTCTCATATGGGCTCGCTCTCACTTGCCTGTCTGCTAATAGGCTTCTTAGGTCTCCTAAGGGAGTGCTTAACTCTCTGTAGCCAGCCACACACTTCTGTGTGTAGGGTCACTATTAATAAAAAGATGTGCTGGGGGAGCAGAAAAGAATTTGTAGTGATAGTCACTGTTGAAGCCAACTGAGCAGATGGTTTTAAATGTGCGAGGCCACCTCACTAACCTCAACTTTTTCGACGAGAAAATGTATCCTCAGTCTAAACTCCCTGAATAAGACCCTCAATGTCAACAAGGGCCTATAAAGCATCTGTCAGTGAAGAAGATTCCAGAATAGCCAGTCATGCTACACACCAGGGATGTGCTCCGTTCAGCATTTAATTGAGCATGTCTTTTCCAATTAACTGCTGAATTTGAATTGAATTTCAACTGGGTAGCAAACTGAACTAAAAAATGTTGGATTAAAATGGTTGGGTGAGTGATTTTGCTATGTAGGGGAGAAAAGACACCCATTTTTAAGTTTTTGCTAGTTGTAGGTATAGAGTAAGGTGAGTGAGCAGCAATATACTATATGCAAAATCTGAATACCATATACATTTTAAATTATTTAAATGTTTAACCTTGTAAAAGAGCACTCTTACTTTGGGTACTTTACCTAAAAAAGCAAAGTTTTTCCACCTAAACGTCAAATTTAATTTAAACGTTTTATACATTTCATCTTGTTTAATAAATGAACATTTATCGATCATAGTGGAAGAATCAATGTGTTGCAGTTTTTAAAATCACAATTAAGTAAATTCCTCTTCCTTTCACTCCAGTTCAAATTCCAATACAACATCCTGTGGGTGTTGACAATTCAGTTTAGATTCAAGCTTATGAATTGGCAGGAAGCCAATTCTTCAATGTCGAATTTTGCACCACACTGCTATACACCATCAGCCTCCTCACTGCATCATGAAAACGGCTCTTGAACTAGGCCAAGCCCGCCCTTAGAGACGAGGTACAAGAGGGTGTGTGCAGGGAGATGCTCTACGATGTGCTGAAATAGCATGCGAGAGCATGTCGACATCCATCCTCTTCTGGGTCGCCCTCCTACCTGCCTTACTCTGCGCACCAGGGCCTTGTTGACATTTTCATCTGTGTCGCCTACAATTTATGTACGGTTAGTCTTGTGCCTGAGCACACTCCAGAACCGTGTAAATGCAAGCAGGGAGAAAAAGAACAAATTGCTTTTTTAAATTGCCCGGACAAGTATCCCACTCTTAGCCAATAAAGACAAAGTACATAGCTCAGCCCGAGGTGTGTTGCAGCGGGAGTCTATGTTTTCCCAGTCACGTAGCGTACGTGAGGTAACAAATTATTTTCCGACAACAGACCGATATGATAATGACATGAGAGGCTTAAACTGCCTCTCATATTTCTTCATAAGGAAACTAGGGCGGCAGCATAAATCAAGATCTGTTGTTATGAGGGACTGAGGCAGGCAACAGTGTGACTTCATTTACAATAAGCTGTGTGTTGATGGGAGGATGATGTGGAGAATAAACCTGTGGACCCAGAAGGAGCTCTGACTCTCTGTGGGTGGTAGCGGTGTCTCGGTCTGTTTAGTGAGGTTGGCCACTGCTGTCTCGATCATCATTGTTAACAAACCACAATGTCATCTGGCATCAGAAGGCTTCGTCTGCAAGTTTTTTTTGTTTGATACTAGTTTAATGGAAGCCAGTTTTGACCTCAGAACCAAACCTTAATGTATAGTTTCCACTTTATATATTGCAGTATGACTTTTAGCTACATCCCACAAGTGCTGTTTTTTTATTTTTTTGCATTTTCTTTTTCTTTTAACTGCAATTTTAAAAAAAGGCACTTTAGCAAGGAAGGGACTATCCGAGTGACATGAGAAATGACTAGTCAAAGTCTGCGTGACATTTAAAGCGGCGGTCCTCAAAGTTTTGACTTAAAAGCCATCAAATGTCCAACACCATTAATCGAAAGCCCTCCATACTGACACTGGTATTTCCTCTGGTAATTTTTGCTGGAATTGTAATAGTGCTGCTTGTTTTATTACAGTAATATCAGAGGCATTAATTGCAACATTATATCTTGCAAATTGAATTTTATATCCCTTAATTCCCACTTTTTCTCTCAGAATTCCTGTTTTTGTTTTTTTTTAATTGTGACTTCATATCTCACTGTGGCATTTTTTTTAAAGGGAAGGACTTTCTAGGTGACAAGAAAAATGGCTAATCACAGTTTGTGAGAGGTTGGAAGCAGTTGCCCTTATCCTTTTTGACTTAAAGTCCAACAATAATCGGTTTACACCTCGATTTGTGTGTGTTAGTATTGTAAGTTCTTTATGAATACAGGCCTATTCTCCTTGTTAAAGATTTATGTGCATAAAAAAGTCAATTTATGCAGAACACGTGAACGTCTTTCAGATGCACAAAATAGTGTATCTTGTCAATTTTAGCATGTTTCCTGTAACACATATTTAATTCAAAACTTGATGAAAAGAGAAGCACCTGCAAAATGATTTATCGAGGCTGAAAATAATTTTGTAAATGGGAAGTGAATGTGTATTCGTTATTCAGATCAGAAAATATGTGGACGTGTAAACAAGACATTACTTTTTCATTAAACATCTGTAGACATAGAGTTTGCAGTTGTGAGAAAGCTTCATGGTTGTTGCTCAGTTTGGGCAGTTCTCTTCATTGACTTCTCATCGTGTACTTGGATAGGTGTGTCTTTGCTCAGAAAGGGTTAAAAATGTGAAGGGGGAAAGGAAGTGTGCTATTGTGCCTAATTGCCTTTAATATGCGTTATGCAAGTGCAATTATGCAAGTGACAAGTCAAAACCTTCTTTTATAATTCAAAAGTTCAGTTCATTCAGCTATAATTGTGGACTTGACCTTGGTGAAGCCAGGCATTTAAGTGTGTGTACCAGCTGTGGAGAGCCTGTTCCATATCCACAGCAGGAAACCATCATTAAACTTCCTTTTGTAGCATTTGAACCAATCAGGCGCAAACTATTTCTTAAATATATAACAAATAATCTTTAATACCGCTTTACCCAGCCCAAGGGGTAACTCAAACTGCAACTGTGAGGGTCTGTGGGACGTTCCCCCGAAAGGCAGCTAACACCTCAGGAAGGCAAAACAGGCCTCTGATTCCATGGCAACCGACTGATAAGACTGGTTTATTGCTTG
>JAUMHQ010000315.1:2629860-2641037 GCA_032361165.1 Enteromius paludinosus | reverse complement strand
ACCCTCGCCAACGAGGCAATGCAAGTATCGTAAATATAACTAAACGAAACAGAGGTTTAGTATTAGTTCTAAAAACCGTTATGAACGGCACAGATGTTTTTACAGGTGGTCAGCTGACTCTCTTTTCAGAACTTCGATTTTGGCTTTTCCTTATGGTTTATCATTAAGCCTTCTTTGCACTTTCCCCTTGTGTGAGTGTATTGATACGTATGTTTCAAGTATGTGAGTAAACGTAGACTTAATAAAACTTTTGCACGAATTAAATGAGTTTCTGATTCTGCCTTGCAAAGTAATGTCCCTTTACGATTTCGACCCTTGCTACATGCTCTAACGCAGTGATACTGTAAGACATTATTTTTCTGTGAGCACAAAAATATCATAATTATTTATATACTATATATTTCACTTAATGAGCAAATATGCTACAGTTTAAAATGTCAGGTTTGGGAGACTATGTATGTATTACATGCTTCATTTAATATTTTGTACATTTTTATGTTTATTTGATTTTATATATATATATATATATATATATATATATATGTTTGGCAAAGGCAGCTAAGCAATATAGTGCAATTTAACCTGTTACCTTTTTGTGCTGGCACAAATTTATATTCATTAGCCTGCTTATTAGTCCTTTCCCATGTGTTAACAAGCTCATGAACTAATGGCCTGCATGTTTTGCTCTCCAGTTCTGTCTGATTATATTGAGGCAAACACAAGATAATCCTTATATCAAATAATCAATCAGAAATCCCCCGCACGGTAATAGAATTCACTTTCGTATATGCGATTGTCGTGTCTTGGTGTTTTGCATGCGCTGTAGCAAACAGTGAGCTGTAATTATCTCTGGTGTTAGACTGCTGTCAATCTATATTCACCGGAGAGCCAGACCACTTTTCTAGTGTGAGCTGATGAATTATAACATCTATTTGTTTCCTGTTGTGTGAGGCCTCCCCAGAGCCTCTATTCCACACCTGGCTTTAACATCACAGTCGTTTTGATAAATGTACTTTGCCCCTTGATTAGAAAGCAAATGTCTGTCAAGACATCAGAAATGCTAAATTAACATGAAGCGTTTTGTATTTTTCCAGGAATGCAGTTTGTGTTTGATATCCCTGATGAAATTGGCTAGGATGTTTTGACAGATTTGTACTTCAAACAAACTCCCACTTTAACTAATTGAGGATTTGTTTTTTATTGGGTCGGTGTCTGATTTCCAGCCTACTTCACATCCACAAGGAAGGGAGTTTTTTTTAATATACAGTAATATTTACAGAATGTAGTTTACTGACATAGTGATCTTTATTAGCAAGGGTTTTGGTAATTTTAGGTCCAATTGTTGCATAAAAACCATTAACTACAACATTTGCCTCAATAAACAAATTAATTTGCTGCTTATTAATAGTTAGAAAGGTATTTCTATTGAGTATTGAGTAGGATTAAAAATGTTGAATTTGGTCATGCAGACTATCTAATTTCAAGTACTTATAAACATCCAATATTAATTAGTTAATAATAGGCATGCTGAGCAACTAGTTAATAGGGAAAATTGGTCCCTATATATTTGAGTGTTCCATTGCATTGGTTTAATGCTAATTCAAAGTAGATTACGTGCATTAAGTGCATCTGTTCTCTGTCTCTGATTCACATTTAACAGTTACAGTATTGTCTCTATAAGTGTAACTATAACTTTAGCTTGAACTTTAACTTTTAAAACTCACAATTGCAACTTTATAGCTCAAAATTGCATTTGTATATTTTTTTTTCAGTTATGAACCTGTGTCTTACAATTGCTACTTTATTTGAATTAAGTGAAATTTTAAGCACCAGAGTTTTGGGCTTTATTTCGACTTTGTTTCTCACAATCACATGTTAATATATGTGTTTGTGACTGTTTCTCACAACTGCAACTTCATATCTTACAACTAATTGACTTCATTTAAATTTTTAACCTCATTAACCAGCAGGGCTAGCTAGACGGGCAAACTCCAAACCACAACCGCAAATATTATTTCTCACAAGTGCAATGTTATTTCTCATAATTGACACTTAATTGCTAACAATTGCTACTTTGTTTGATTGCAATTATAGCTTGTGACTTCATCCTGTTTCTCACAATTGCCACACTGCAGCTCAAAATTGCAATTTTCATTGGGAATAATTTTGAAGTTATCTTCACAATTCTAACTGAATTTTCATTTGTGAACTTTTTGATTTAATCTCTCAACGACCCTTTTTTTTTCTTTTGGCAGGGTGAAAACAGGCTTCTATTTTGCTGTGACAGCCCATGTCTCAAATTTTCTAACACTCATTCCAGAACAGTACAATGTCCTTCATATTTCTAGAAGATTCCATCCATAGTCAGAAACTCACGACTGTGGTAGCAGGTGTTGTCCGTGCGCTTGTCATTACGGCACATTATCTTCCATCAGCCGCACACATCAGTCTTTTTTATTGTTCAGCCATGCCTGGCATTGAGATGAAAGCCACAAAAAACATGCTCTGTCATCTGCGCTAACTGGTTTATACAAAGTGACCGTTGTGTGTGTGCGGTTCAGCGCTGGGTCGGTATGCAGTGCCTGCTGTTGTCGGAGGTGAACGGGAGGTCGTCGTCTGAATGCTTGTGGTCCACTGCTTAAGGGACCTGTCAAGTCTGCTCAGTGTCAAATAGTGCTTTCACTCATGTGTCTCTTTGTTGGACTTAAAAGTAAACTATGTAATTTCTGATCCTCTAGCATCACCAAACCATATTGCAAAATGATGTCTGTATGCAAACAAGTTTCCAAACACTCCCCCTGTCTACCACTAGTGGTAGTCCTCCCACAGACTCATGCAGATGTTGGAGCTAATGATGCTGTGTCACACTATCATCTAATCCCACATGAGCCTTCAAAAAAGTCATGTGGGACAGCATAACCTGACTAACCAGTGGACTGATTTTGTTGCACAGCACCTGAAATGTTGTTATGAGCAAAATATGTCAAAGTATTTCTATACAATTGCCTCCCAGTCTACCACGACTCTTCCCAGACAGTCACCTCCGCGAACAAGACCGCATTTATTGTGTTGTCTCTGCTCACTAGGTGCTAGTAATTTGTTACACTTCAGAATTATTATATTCAGTGTCTTCTCTTATTTCTGTAGTGATATTTAATGTGAGTTTATTAGGAACTGATGATTTTGATGAACATTCCAATTTTGTGCATAAGTTAAATTCACAACTTAAGAAACCCGGCTAATGCTGTTCCAGGAACAGTTTTTAAACATTTCTATAATGTTTTTTAGAGTCTTATTTATTTATGTTTTTGCCACTTTTACATTTTTTCAGTGCAGAGTTATGATTTATTCATTATGCATTATGCATTATTCAATAAAAGAGAAATAAGGTATGCAGATTTCTCCTTTACAGCTTCATTTCTGCTGTACTAAAAGACAATGTGTCATTTCAGCTGAATTTTCAGTAACGATGTTTTACATAATTACATTACATTACATTGTTTGCTATGGTACATTGTTATTGGAGAGCTGCTTTAGACCTTAGTCTATAAGAACGTCTCTCTTTCCATATGCTGCTTTTCATCACATTTTGCTCAGTAGTAACCACTGTACCACTTGTATGTCTGGATAGACAACCTTTCTCCTTTTCAGTGTTGTGTGTGTGTATCTGTGTGTGTGTGCATGTCCTTCACCAGTCAGGCAGAAATATGGCAGCCACAACCAGGCTGATAGTTCTTCCAAATCATGGCGTTCGGCCCTGACAGCTCCAATCTCCTCTCACTTTCCCTCGTTCTCTCCCTGCCCACAGAACAAGAGAGAATGATCCGGCTGCACTGTTTCTTATTTAAATGAAAATATTATTACATTATGCCATGTTTCATTTATCTGGAGATGGAGTCTCATAGAAATTCTCTCTCCACCATTGCACTCTCTTTCTCTCTCTGTAGCCATAAATGTATTGCAGTTTTAGGTGGTTCACTTACATTAGAAGAATGAGGCCTCGTTAATCCACTTCATTTAGTTTTTCATCTATCAATCTTTTTAAGGGTGTTTTTTTTTCAACAGACGGCACTTATATGTCCCATGGATTTGATTTTTAATAACATTATTATTAAATAATAATTATTATTATTATTATTATATTAAATAATGATTTTGTTACACAAATCATTTACATTTACACTGTATATAAATATACAGAAATCCTTTATAGATACATTTTTATCTGTAATAAAGCAATTTTATGAACTCGCATATGCTAGGAAAATTTCTACCTAAATATTATTTGGGCAACACTTTACAATAAGGTTTATTAGTTAACATTAGTTACCTACATTAGTATTTTATTCTAAAAGTCAGCAAGGCCATATGCTCATAGTTAAAGAAACACCATTCAATAATCGACAGTAAGTCAAAATCGTTTTATAACCTTTAACTAGTTGTATGCATGCAGATTCACACGTCTATGAAAAATGCATGCAGTATGTCCTAGGTGAAATATCTATAGCAGGATGATAATTGGTTTTCATATTAAGCGATACTGTTGTGATAAAGATGAGGATGAATTCTCGACCTTGTACTTTTAAATACTTCTGTCTAATGACGGAGGGAGAGAGAGAGAGGTGTGGGGTCTGAGTGGTAGAAAATGAGTGAGCGTGAGAAAGAGAGATTCTTCCATAATTACAAAAACACTCATTAGAGTTTTTAATTAGCTTTCTGATTTAAACTCAAGAATAATTTCTATTTTATGCTCTCTTCAATCACACGGTCTTAAACTAATGAGCTCTTCCTTGCTTTATTTCATTCCATTTAATGCCTTTGTAATTGTGCACATTTAATAAGGATTCGGAGCAAAGCATTAAATGTGTGCATTACAGAATGTGATCAGTGGAACGCGCGCACACACAATCAGTCATTAATCAGTTCTCTGCGTTGAACAGCCTCGCACAAATGGTGACCGCTGCTCTGTTAGCATGCCAATGAACATTGCAACACGTTAATACTAACTATGTTTATTACTAACCGCGCTGAAGCTGTGGGGTCCAAAAAGTTGTGTATATTTTTACATATTATCAGCAAAACAGACTTGACAACAGCACTCAAGTTACATGAACTCCACAAATCTGTTTAAAACCTATATGATGCATATACATTTGCCTTCAAATATGGATTTAAAAACATTTTGAGAGATAATAACTGGAAAGATATGTACCTATATGTACACTTATACATGTATTCATGCGCAAGTAAAATATTTGTCGTCATTTTAAAGGTTTCAAAAAATATCTCCAATTTTAAATGGGATAAAAAACCTTTTTGTCTGATTGTAGACTTTTGGACCCCACTGTACACTATTAAAAATAAGGGTTCTTTATGATATCAGTGGTTTCAAGAAGATCTTTTGAGCCTTGATTTATTAATTTTTATTATCAAATTTACTTTGAATGATGTTTATACCATTGTTTGAAGAAACTTCATGTCATATTTGTATATAAAAATTAATAAGCTGAAAATATTTACACTGAAAAACATAAAGCTTTGCTACAGTACTAAGCCTCAAATGTCAACTATTCACTGGATTGGTTGCTTCTGTATGCATGGTATTATCATGTTAAACTAAAACTATAATTAAAACAATAGAAAAAACTAAACCTTAATGTAACCTGTAGAAAGAAAATGTAAAAAAATTATGTGAACTTACAAGTGAATTGCCTTTTTTTTTAATGATTACGTAATTGTTGCATTCGTAATTGTAACTGTGATTAGAAATGTTATGATTTGTGCAGCCCTTCTTTATATTTTTAATGTTCTTCGGGCTGAACTGATCACTGAAAGGTGAAAAAAAAAAAAAAAAAAAACCTTTTAGAACCTTTATTTTTAAAAGTGTAAAAGAATGCTTGTTTGTTTCTGTGCATGTGACATTCATAGAACTTATATGAGCAAACCTGTGGAGTAACAGCTATCTTGGTTAGCACATCTTAGCACATATGTTTGTTCTTGTCGGTGCGGTGGACGTGAGCTCTAATGCAGAGTGCAGACTCGTGTCACAGGGGTTGTCAGGTCCCGCAGCGCACATGTCATTGGAGCTCTGTTTGCTGCTGTGACTCAAGCAGAACAGGCTGTTAGCTTTGCCCTTCGCCATCTCCGAGAAACACGCTCGCAATATCTGTACCCACAACACAAGCAGGAAAGTGTGCGGCATTCAAAACAAGCTCCGTCTCAGATCGGAAGGGAATGAATATCACAGCACGGCACCTGGGCGCGCCTCTTTACTGTAACAGGATGTGATGTCGAAGTCACTCTGAAAGTGGAGGCAGTGTTACAGCAAGACTATTTCTTATTCTCGTGCACTTTCGGGTCATGGCAACATAGATCAAAAAGAGACAAGGAGCTTTGGTTGATTTGGGTTTTTTGTGTAGACAGATATGACTGTTTGTTGAAGGGCACTTCCTGTAGATAGACTGGTCTTGCTTGTACTAAATACCAGAGTATTTATACAGTATGACAGCATGAATGCAATGTTTCTTTTGAAGTAGAGCTCTAAAAAGGGCAAAAAAAAAAATCCAGAATTCTTTGCATGGGCAGTGTAAATGTGTAAGAAATGTTCCAGGTTCATTTGTGGCATGATGAAAAGAACAAAACAAAACAAAACATGTCATAAATAAATAAATAAAATGGAGGTTACGCTGGGGCATGGAGTGAATGCCGAATGTGCTTTTTAGTGTAAAATATTGCTTGGCAATCTTTTCTGTGTAAATTTTACATCCTTTTTGTTGCCATGACAATATAACTAATACCATAAAATGACTACAAAACTTATATAAAGATGAACAGCTCAAATCATACTTTAATTGTACTGGTTCAAATTTATGTATTTGCTTTTATAAAATTTACTTAAATCCTTTAAATGCCCCATTTACTTCCATTGTAAGTGCTTCATTATAGCCTCAAAGAATAAGTCGATTCAGATAAATTTTCAGTTTACTGTGCCTAGTTCAGACAAATATGTTCATTATGAAAATGTCTGTCATTAATTTAAATTGAGCTTATGATGTGCTTCTAAAATAAAAAATGTTGCTAGCAATCTTGTTCTTTGACAATCATTACTTGTCAGTTTACTTCTTATGATGAAAATAACTTTGGTTAATTGACTCTCAGGTCTCTCAGTTTCAATTCTTAACTTAAGTGTGTTTTATTGGAATGAGTAATATTTTACATTCATACTGGAAAATCATTTGAATCAAGTTGAAAGTGGCAGTTGCATGTTTTTTTTTTAATACATGGAAATACATAGACTCAGTTCTTAAGAGCCAGTTGTGAAAATTTCCACTTCCTGCTTTCTACATCTTCACTGCTGATAGAAACCCAGCCTCGAGTAGTTCCTTTCATGAAATTGTAAAAATGTCACCTCTCTGCTAGTACCTTCTTTGACGGACACAGAAATTCTGAAAATGTCATTACCGTCCCATTGCCCTGTCCCTCACGGAGGCGCAAATCTGTGTGATTTTCTCAGGTGGAGTATTTTAGTAAACAAGCACTGGGATGGTTTGGTCTGAGGGAGCAGCACATAATTAGCACCTTCCACTCCCAATTGGCTTTTCTTTAATAAAGTTTCACCCCATGTCAGAAAATAATTGGCTCACTCACTGTTATGCTGTTTACTTTCCCTCTAACTCCATTGTGGCATTA
Organism: Enteromius paludinosus; assembly: GCA_032361165.1. Taxonomy (NCBI): domain Eukaryota; kingdom Metazoa; phylum Chordata; class Actinopteri; order Cypriniformes; family Cyprinidae; genus Enteromius; species Enteromius paludinosus. The sequence continues at coordinate 2,633,348 of JAUMHQ010000315.1, read as the reverse complement.
ATCTCCTTCGGATAAGCAGGTCTGCATTGATGTGTAGCTGGGAAGAGAGGTTAGAGTTGTCCCCAGACTGACTGACAGACTTACAGACAGACAGGAAGAAAGGAGACAGGCAGGCTGGATGCACTCATACCTGCCATGCTCCCTTCAAGCGGCTCTCTAATGGGAATACACTGAGACAGGCAAGACAGGAGGGCACAGATAAGTTTGGCTGGATGACAGCCATGCCAACAGAAAGACAGCTCTGGAGCTGTAATGAAAGAGAGAGAACAGAAAGGAATGAAGGGAAGGAGAGGTGGAAGTACATTGAAGGGATGTTCCAGGACCTTAGCCGTCTCACTTAATTTATCTTTCAAGCTTTAGCTTTAAGATCACATTTATGTGTTCAAAACTGTGGTGTCTTTGGAATGAAAATTAGTTTAAAGCATCCCTGAAATACAGTAGGCTTGTGCCTTGATGGTGATCGATAAAAGAAGAGTTCATCCAAAAATTAAGGTTTAGTGTGTATTTTCAAACCTGTGTGACTGTTTTTGTTTTACAGAAGACAAAGGAGTTTGATAAAAGGGTTTTAAATGCTGTTTGGAGTCGACTGACTGTCACTATATTGACACAAACACTGTTCAGACAAGATTAGTGATTAGCTTGTGATGTTATGTACTGATTAGGTTATCAGTAGTTTTCACTGAAACTGAAGCATTTGTTGTTTGGACGTAGGCGTCATGTGGCTGGAAAAAATTGAAATGATCAGGAATTGTGTGGTAATTAAGGCAGCAATTAATAATTCATATTGAATGCTGATGTTTAAGTGGCCTTTGTGGGGAACATTGCGCATCAAATAGTTTGCTAGCTGTTATTTTACCCAGAGAAGTAAGGCAAAAATATCCAAATTACACAAATTTCTATCCTGACAGAATTAGATTTCATAAAAAAACCAAAAAAAAAACACCTGAGGTAGTTGGGAAAACTGTAAACCCTTTTTTTGTTTTTTGATTAAAGGTTGTTTGGGAGAAGTACACAGAGATGCCTTTGTCAATTAAAATCATAAAAGTACATCATGGTTCAAGAAGTGTTTTGTTTTTGAAGAAATCTCCCAGTGCTGCAATTAGCCGAGTAAACATACAGAAAAAAAGAGTTATATTGTGAAATATAATTGCAATTTAAAATAACTTTTTTATTTATTTGAAATAATGGCAAAGCTAAAAACAGCTTTGTCGTTACTCCAGTCGTCAATTAAAACTGACTTAGTATCTCAAAGCAGTACTGAATGAACACTTTTTTTCCTTATGCTTTATGGCATGTAGCCTGACTAGGATCTGTAGGGCTCAATGTATCTGTTTAAAATCCAATATGACTCAAAAACGGTGAATAAAAGCCTATACAGTCAGTCATTTAAGAGTTGTTGTGAGAATGGAGCATTGTTAAAATAAAAAAGCACCCGGATAACAAGAGCACTCAAGGCCTACAGTATATAGAAGACAGTTCTTTCAACACCACTGTTGAACAATCATTTCCCACTTATAGTGTAACGCAATGAGAAATTGCTTCTATAAATGGATCCCTGCTGCTTTTTCGTCTCATTTTAACTATATCTTGATGTGTGGAAGCTGAACGAATGACAAAAGCCCATAGAGTAATTGTCTTTGATGTGCACGGTAGACGCTGCTTAAAAGACCTGCAAATAACTGCCATTTTCAGAAACCTCCATCATCTCGAAAAAAAAAAAAATTATGTGCCAGTGGTGTTTTACAGAAGTGAAAAATAGCAGTGTTGTTTTTTTACGCATCTTTACAAATTTAATATGCATTTAAAAGAGCAGATGGTATTCTGATTGTGTCATTAGCATATTTCACAATGACATTTAATGCAATTTAATAGCTCTATGTATTTGCATTGATGCCTATCATGCATTCTAGGCTGCTACAGACTAATTCCATATCCGCTGTGTGTGTTCGTTGCACAGCCTTGTGTGACTTGGTATTTCTCAGTTTATGTTGGCTTTAGGTGTCTCAGAAGTACTCACAGGTGTTTTGAAAATGATAAACGCAGTTCATCGTCTCGTCTCGGTGTGTGGTGCACCCATACTGAATGCGTTTTCCTCTAAAAATGTTCAAAGAATGCTTTTAGGAGAATGTAGTACTGAGGGCGAGAGAGGACTTTTCCTACTTTTTTATCATTGACTACATTTTCACAATTCAGAGGAATTTTGCAGTGCCGTTATCTGCGTGACTCTCAGCCAGGTTTATGAGCAAGCTTTGCTGGGTTTGATAAGGGTCCTCAGGCCGTTTTCCCTGGTGTGAGTTTGTTCATCTAGCTCAGTAGGAGAAGTCGGGCATCATCACCACCTGCCACGGCCGGTAAACCAAGGAACCAGAAAACATCTTCCTCATTATCTCTCTTACTGCAATGATTTCAGAATCATTATACCTGCTAATCAAGCCGTTTCGCTAATCCAGGTAATCAAGTTTGACAAATATCCCCATAGGAAAGAAAAATGACAAACGAGTTTTCTTTAGTATTTCAAATTATTCTCAAAGGCACCAATTAGTTGAATGTTTGCTTAATAGGGTCTCCATTTCTTTCAGGCAACCCCACATTTATCCTTATGAGTTTCAGAAGAAATCACAATCTCTGCTTTGATATGCCAACGCACCTAGAGTCTAGAGTGACATTATATTCATATACCTGAACATTTCTCCAAAAAAAAAAAGATCAGCGGTTTTAAGCTGTATGTTCCTTCCTCTTCTGATTGTGTCTGTTTTTAAGACATTTTAGGAGAAGCAATTGAATTATCAACTTTTCAAGTTGAAGCATAACTCCATTAAAATCTCTTGAAGTCACTTATAGTGCAGTTTGTTCCCTGTGTTGATGTGGAAACAGAAAGATAGAGCTGGAAATATCAAAGAGCTCGACTCTTTGCCCTTCAAGTACACTTGACTTATGAATCACTACGTGGGGAAGAACTCAGAGTTTTTGATGATACACGACTTTCTGGGTTGTTACATAGGAAGGGGTGTGTTAAAACATTGCAGAAACAATAAGCTGAAACGTAGATTATATATAATGCATTTAATCTATTTATAGAGGTCTTTAAAAGGGACCTAAAACAGGCAGGTTTGGCCAATCTCATGTTAATTTTGAGTACCTATAAAGTAGTACAGCATCCTATAGAGTAGTACTGCATCCATCATATCTCCAAAAAGTCTTTTGTTTGATCATGTTTATACAAGAAAGATACAGCTTCACGATTCTCTATGAAAAAAGCAGAGCTCCCGGAGCTCCATCCACTATTCACAGAACACAGGGTTCTTAACAAGGTTATCTGTCCCTTACAACCAAAAACATACTTCTTAGGAAACATAGGCCTACTTCCTGTGCGAGTCCCATGCAGTGCAGCCAAATGAAGCGTGTTGATGAGCGCACTCTCTCTCTCTCTCTCTCTCTCTCTCTCTCTCTCTCTCTCTCTCTCTCTCTCTCTCTCTCTCTCTCTCTCT
>JAUMHQ010000315.1:2617328-2629760 GCA_032361165.1 Enteromius paludinosus | reverse complement strand
CAGTTACTCTTATACATACTGCTGTTACAAAATGTAGCTATGTAATTCCTGTTACATGACTACTTAGTAAAGTGAAAAGAAGTGTTGTTACCAATGTATGTTACACATAGGTCGCAGTCTTGGCCTAATGGATAGGGAGTTGGACTTGTGACCCAAAGGTTGTGCGTTCAAGTCCCAAGTCCAGCAGGGATTGTGGGTGGGGTTAGTGAATAACCAGCGCTCTCTCCACCTTCAATACCACGACTGAGGTGAGTCCCTTGAGGTACCGTACCCCCAATTGCTCCCCGGGTGTGTGTTCACGTTGTGTGTGTGCATGGTTGTTCACTTCTCACTGCTGTGTGTGTGCACTTGGATGGGTTAAATGCAGGAAAACCATACCTGGCCACTTGTCACGTCCTTTCCTTTCCTTACACATGCCATTCTGGGGGTTGTTACCTGTGTGTAGTTACAGAAATATTACAGCTGTAGATTGCAATGTGTACTTACACTGTGGCTACACACTAGCTACACATCTAGTTACTATGGAAGTACACAGGTATTAGGGACACTTAATATAAAGTGGGACCAAAATAACTTTTCTTAACTTCTCCTGTGACTTACATCTTTCACCATTTTAGAGAGTATCAAAACACTTCAACATGACTTCAACATATTTGATGCAATCAGCCTAGGGAGAAGAATGGTAGAGTTAAAAGTATTCTCGTAGCGTCACAAAACTGAAGTTGATCCACTGATGTCACATGGACTGTTTAACCGGTGTTTTACTACATTTCTGGATCTGGGATCATTTCAGTTGTATTGCTGTCTATGGAGGGACAGATGACTCTCTGATATCATCAAAAATATCTTAATTTGTGTTCAGAAGATGAACGAAGGTCTTATGGGTTTGAAATGACATGAGGGTGAGTAATTAATGACAGAACTGTCATTTTAGGGTGAACTAACCCTTTAGTGGTGTAGGGTCAAAAGCACTTAGAGCTGTTTAAAATGATCTGTTTTGCCAGTTTACTTTCAGCTATTTTATTATATTTTTTAAACTATTTCGTTTTCTGTATTTTTCATATTTATTTGTTTAGTGAGGTCGCTGCTATCTCGATGATATTCACTAAAAAGGTTTTGCAGTACATTAGCTGCACAGCATCAGATCGGGCAGTCTTAATTGTGATTCAGTTGGAACGTTTCATTCTAAAGAGCCGATGATCTCAGTAGCAGTGAGGAAGAATAGTGCTCCATAGTGGACTGTTAAATGACTGATGTATAGCCGCTCAGCCTAGGGGCTTTGCACTGCTGCCTGCTTAATTAGCGCTAGCTCATTTTTCTACACAGGCGTTTGTTGCAAATGACAAACACACCACAGAATTACAGTAAAGCAGAGAGCCATGTCTGCACCTCAGGCGTCCATTGATTTCAGACAGTTTTTATTGGTCTGGGGTCCAGCGTGAACAAATATTATTAGGTGGACCCATGCTCTTTGCATTCTGGCTTTTAGTTATCATTACAGAAGTTTGTTGCTGTTGTTATTGCTCAGTCATTTTTTATTTTTGTTTTTTTGGCAGGTATTGATATTTTGGAGCATTACTTATTTGTTTTGGCTCAGGCTGCACATTTTTGGCTGGCTCTTTTCTAATTGCTTTGGCACCTCATCTCTGCAACTCCTGCACTCTTCCGTTTTCTGTTTCACAGAGCTGCGCTCTTCCATCACAACCCACTTGTTGTGTTCCACAGCTTGAAATAGATGTGCTTAATGCCAAAAAGTTTGGATCTTCTCTATCGGTGGTCTGATTTGTCAGTAGTGTCTTTTTTGTTTCTCTTGTCATTATCTCAGCTCGTAAATTGGTGAGAAAACTGATGTTCTCCATTTTTGCTCCAATGACTGTTGATTCATATCAGTTTAATTAGATTATTTGGCTGACAGACAGTTAGGTTTAATCAGAGAACCGACTCTCGTGTGAGTGTGAAGTAATTAATTGCTTTAATTACATTTAGTTCCAGTTCTGGCTGTGAGGGAAGTTGTCAGAGATAACCTCACATGCCATGAACTCAAACTAGGAGAACTCAGCACGAGATAAAACAAGCAGGTGAGAGTATGTCAGAATGACCAGAGAGAAAATAGATTTGTTTGATATATTTATATATTTGTTAGAAGAAAAGAAAAAAAAAATATATATATATATATATTTAAGAAAAATTGTATGTTTATATATTAATTGTTAATAATAAATTAATTAAATATAATTGTATAACAATACAGTGCACATATATTTATAATATTTCTGAGAGATGTTAGGTTTATATATTATACACTGAAATTAAATTAAGTGAATATAATGCATTTAAATAGTTTATAAATATATACTGTATGTGTGTGTCTTTATATATACGTATATAAATATACATATATAATTTCATTTGTATACTTGTCTGTCTGTTACATTATGTGTGTGCAGAATTTTCAATATCAATGTTTATGTTCATGAATTATGCATTTTCTTTGACACATTTTTTTTTGACTGAAATTTTCTGGAGGTGAATTTTGCTTTAGGAGATATCAAACGCATGGAAATGTGTTCCAGGAGTGCGAGTCTGCTTAAGAAACATCCTCCCTCACAAATGTTTTTTGAATGTGAGATACAGGCGCTTTGATTACAGGTGGTAAAGCACTCGACTCAAAGCGTACAGTATAATAAAATCTTCAAATCATTGCTTCACTATATTGAGTGTCATTTCGTTCATTAGCCCGTGACATCAAATAAGTAATATTGTTAGAACAGTACGATAAGTGAAAAAAAAAAAACGTAATGAGAGGGCTTATTTTTTCTTTTCTTTTTCTTCAAAGTAGTCTTGGGGAGTAATTATATTCTGGTTGCTACGGGCAGCAGCTCACACACCCTCAGACTTGTCTCCATCCAGATGACTAGCTCCAGCCCCACTGTGCTGTAATTAATCATTACGCCAGATGCCAGTGCTTCCCCCGTGAGCTCCGTCAGTGTGTGTTTCTTTGTGCATTCGCAAGTGTGTGCGTGTGTCCAGTTTGCTCTTGACTCTTGTACATGCCGATATACGAAAATCATAAAAAGAACTCGAGTCATTCTCGGGTAAACAGAAAGACCTGCGGCTCAAGTAGTTTGTCTACTTTTTCACACATTCATGCTCCAGCTCCTGAATGCATTTGTTTTCTCATTCATATACTGCCCACTGCCCTCTACCTGAGCCACAAATTCACAGACCGCTTTTAACGAGGAAACCCGGGCCCCTCACTGTCGTCTCCATATGATTGGCTCTGTGGGTAGAAGAACATGGTGATTTCATCTGGAACTGAGCTGTTTTGCAAATCACCGCAATAACTCACCCTCACGTCGTCTCAAAGTCACATTAAAATATTTCCTTAATGCCATCTTTTATTGTGCGTAAAAGAGGCGCTAGGACACTCTGCCAGAGCTCATGTATTTAAATTTGTTGAATGCATACAAATAAATGATACAACCAGTGTGTTGCAGTTCACTCTTCACTGAAATTGAAATGCAATGCGAGAACAGTCCACGTATCTATATAAAAAAGGAAAGGCAGATCAAAGCTTCGTCTGTCTTGTGTCCTTTTCTTTTCCTTAGTTTTTTTTTTGTGCTAGGTGCTGGATGTTCCAGGCTGGCTAGCCTGATTGAAGTGATTGGGAGGGGGCTTATAGAAGTCTCCCTGTACGCTCTCATCTCTCCTGCTTGCAAAGACAGTTTTTTGTGCCGCCTGTGGTTTGGTGTGATTTCTGTGGCAGGAACATGTGAGGCACTCTTGTTGTACCTGCGGTTCGTGTGCTGAATTTCTGATTGCTACCTCTCTCTCATCTTTCTCTTTCTTTTTCTTTGTTTCCAGGTGTCCTCCAGGTGTCAATCTCACTAAAAAAGGTGGAGCTGAGCGTCGGCGAGTCCAAGTTTTTCACATGCACAGGTCAGTATTTTCGGAGCACCACCTCATCACGTCTCTGACGCTGATGTATATGAGATAGATGCATGAATGCACACAATTTACGTAGTGCTGACTCGAGTACTCATTTATTTAGCTTAAATAACCTTTCCTATTGTAAGCAGTATTGAATTCTAAGACTGAGGCGTTCTTCATGTGTGGGATAGCATGTGTATAGTCTGTTTTCACGTTGATTGTTTTACAAAAAATAGATCAGGGATTTTCTGGAGCCTAGGGACCTTTAGGGGGCTGTAATGGGTTGTTTTGAGGGAATTTTACCAAATGTGTTTTTAAGAGCTGTCAACATCACCATGCTAACCTCCGCTATCAATTATGTTGTGTTTATCGTGGTTATTAAATTTGATATGAATGTAGTGTCATTCTGCTTTCTACAGAGTGGTCAGAAATTAAATAACTGGTCAGAATAATCATTTTATTATACTGACAGATTTTAATAGTGTTGTGGATAATTTGTATTTCAATAAAGGTATAAGACAAATGTCTTTAGAGGATTTATTTTGCAAGAAAGTGGTCTATAGTCCTAGTCATTCATGCTGGGTGCGAGAAAGGAACAATTATGTTTTAACGCTGTGTTTGTATCCCAATTAAATAAGAATGCTTCGGTCTCAACCAATCATAATCAATTTAAGGTATCAAACTTGATCTCCTAGATGCATTTTCAAGTATTTAAGGCAAATCATCATCATCACCAGCTTTGTCTGTAGTCTGAACTCTTACAATTCCCTTGCTCAAAGTTCCTTACCATTCTAAACCAGTCAAGTGTTGTCTGTAGAGCGCAGCTCTTTGGTTTGCTCACTGCAGGCATGTTTGTGCTAGAGGAAACGTGTACGGATATCCATGTGCACAGGGGTAGATTATGTCAGGCAGGTTTTGTGGTGAAGCTGGGTGCTGTTTTTCTTTTCCACATGGCTGAGCTGATGTAGTCAGGTTGCAGGGCTCTGCTGCGTGAGCTCCAGGAGTCCAGGCTCTACATGACCGTGTGCTTTAAACAGGGTGATGCATGCTGACCCCTGCTGGACGCTTGCCAGAATGCGGGTGATTAGCACACCTGGTATGTATCTGTTGATGTGGAAGGTGCACACATGCTTCACAGACCTTCAGGTCAACTAGCTGAGGCAAACCAGCATGCTCACCTTCAAAAATAGCTTTGGCATGTGCAGGGGAGTGTACAGTACAGAGAAACTGTACTGGTTTGATGTATTTACAAGGTTTTATTTTGGGCTTCAGTAGGACACATTAATTTGGATGCTACATGTTTTGGAAGTTATTTGCTCCAGAAGAGTAAATACAGCACATAATGATGGCTAACTGTAAAAGACTTGTTCTACACTTTAATCCAGCCTATTATATATAATGCCACAGCAAAGAACTATGTTAAGTGCATACTGTACCGTTTCTGAGTAAATGCAGCACTGAGCTTATTTACATGTTGCAGCTCTTGATTGTGTTTTTTTACATTATTCTTTTTTTTCTTTTTACAGTACTAATCTAAGTCTTATTGCAAAAATGTCTTACTTTCTTTATTGTTTTAATATTGTAACAATCATAACAGTCAGATAATAAAATAATCTGTCAAAAATCAAAAATTCAAAGTCAAAAATTGTGGAAATTGGTCCTTTAAAAATGCAAATATCATTCTTATTTTTTCCTCCTGTTTGATGGTTTAAAGAGTTGTAAAGTGTATACCTTAGTGTGAACATTCAAATTTTTCTATTTTTCAGCCCTAAAAAAAACATTTTCTTTTCATTCTCAGCTTTTTCTCCCCTTTGTGCAATTGCAGTTAGCCACAAAATCATCCTACTGTAATCAGTCTAGAATGATTCGTTTTTTTCCAAAAGTGCAATAATAATTTTTATTTTCTAAGCAGATTGGCTTCTGAACAAAATTGCCCAATCATTCTAGAATGATTAGTTCTTTCCAAAAGTGTGAAAAGTATAATTTTTTTTATTGATGTATTTGTTCAGACGTGATAAAAACCAACCCAGTCATTTTAGAATATAATTTTCCAAAAGTTGTTTTTTTTTTTTTTTCAGATGCACTCCCTAACAAAATAACCCCAATAATTCTATTATTATTCATTCTTTCCAAATATAGCTTGTTTTTTTTTGTTTGTTTGTTTTTTGTTTTCATGCAGCACTAACTGTGACTGACAGTCCTCTTATCACCGGGACAAGCAGGTTAAGTGTCTTGCTCAAGGGATCAGTGTTGATAGCTCATGGATCCCTCTCCCCTTGCAAAGTTTGAACCTACAGTCATCCCAGATCTTTAACCACTATGTCATACAACTTTCCCTAACTTAACTAAACAAAAACTTCATACACAAGTAAAGACAAATGAATGCGAAACAGGAGATCCAGCAAAGTTTGTTTTTGTGAGCAGTGAAGTGCACTAAGCTTTGTCCCTGAGCCCTTCAACCCATAACATCTCATCCTAACTCCTTCAGCGACTCATGGTCCAACGTCTACCGAGCGGGCTGAGATTATGCCGTCTTGTCCTCTCCTTGAACCCCTCACATCCCTCGGATCAGGCTCTGGTCCTTCACTGATAACCCCCTGCTTGCTCTCAGCGTTTCTCCCTTGGCAGAGCTGCGTCACGGGGCCGGTTGCATCCTCGGGCCTGCCCATCTGCCCGGAGCCGCAGTCTCACGCTCCCCCGTAGTGCAGCCGAAGGCCCCCGTTGTGCGGCTGATTGATGCTTTGAGCAGAGAAGTGCTGCACCATGCTGATGCTTTTTATGACCTTCCAGCAGAGCAGGATTTACAGCGCCGAGCACCTTGGTACCAAGTGTGTGTTCGGCCAACCGTTCTCTGCAGGGCAAAGCACATGACGGGTTTTGTTTATCGCAGAGTGTGTGTGTTTGAGAGACAAAGAGAGAGTGTATGCCACTACCAGAGGCTTAAGATATATCCTTAAAGGGGACGTTCTGCACCACTAGCAGCACTAAATGGAATGGCAGTGAAACGTAGCCATAAAAGCATTTGTTTCCTTTTATATTAGAACATCTTTTCTAAAATAAAATATTGTGTTATGATAACAATATTGTGATTTTTCTTTTTCTGTGTGTTTAGTGATTGGGGAGCCTGTTAGTCTGGACTGGTATAACCCACAGGGGGAGCGGATGGTCCCGTCTCAGAGGGTGGCCCTGCACAATGAAGGTGTTCGTTCCAGACTCACCCTCTATAATGCCAAAATAGAAGATGCTGGCATCTACCGGTGCCAGGCCAGCGACGCACAGGGACACACACAGGAGGCCACTGTGGTGCTGGAAATCTACCGTGAGTATCAGACACTAACAAATAAATCTGCTCATACAAACCTTTTGTTGTCATCATGGTCCCTATAACTTCATTTATATAAATGCATATAAAAAGAAATCAGGGGCTTGGGATAAAATCACAAAAACATAACGCTCCATTATGAACTTTTGACAAAATTGCTTTTAATGAATTCATCTGTTCTTAGATGCATTTAAATCATTTTTATAAGAAATAACTAGGACTAATAAAGTGCAAAAACACTGAAATCAAGATCAAGAACTGTTGCATCATCTTAATGAACAAGCAGGAAAATCATTTTTTGAGTATTTGTGTATTCTAGCACCTCCAAGACGCTTCAAGAAAACCTTTTAGAGACCTTAAATTTCACAAATATTTTATTTAGCAATTAACTTTTTTTAACTAAATTAAATTAACCTTTAATCTGTCTTAGTTTTTGATTGTTTCTTCATGCCTTTCTAGACAGCTTGGATGATGATGAGATCATATCTCTGTGTGAAGCATTGGCTGTTGTTAGACTCCTTGTGCATACAGACAATTAATGTTTGGAGATGATTTTTCCTAATGACACACAATGGCAAACAATAGAAATATCTGAGTTATTTGAACCATTTTTTTGGGGTGAAAAAGTGGTAGTGGCTGAAGACTAATAGTAGTATGTATATATGTATACTCTCTCTCTGTGTGCAAGGCAAGGACACATTAATTGGTCTAAACTGTGACATTTATAAGATTTCAAAAAATGTTTGTATTGAATAAATGTTTTTTTTTTTGTACCTTATATTTCTCAAAGAAGGTTGTTTTAATGTATTTAACATTGTTTCTTCAGCAATTCGGCATATTCAAATGTTTTCTAAAGTATCGTATGACATTGAAGACTGGAGAAATGTCTACTCACAATTCAGCTTTTGAAAACCATTATTTCAGGAATTGTACTGTTTTTGTAATATAAAAAAAAAAATGCGGCTCTGCTGAGTAGACTTTTTACAAAACAGTTAGAAATTGACTGAGCCCAAACGTCTGAATAATTGATTTGAACCCAGGTGCTGTACATTATCTGTAAGCTGCATCTTCTGTTTTTGAGCAAAGTGCACCCTGGTAAATTTGTCGAAATGTGTTTTTCTTTCTTTCTTTTAATTTATGCATTTTCATGCTTGCGCTGGCAAGTTTAGCAGAGTGAGGAGACATAATAGGATCAGAAAATGCCATGAGCCAAAACTGAACTTCATTGAACTTCAGCGAACCAGAACACAACAAGTCTTTTCACACTGTTGTTACACGTCACAGTGTTTAATATAAATTGCTTGCACTTAGAGACCGGTTAGAGGATTATAAGAATGTAGATGCTTAATCACCTGATTCAACGCTGTGGGGCTCTTCAGCATGAAAAGCAAGCAGCATTTGTCTCTGCTGCTCATGGCACTCGGCACACAGATATCCACCCAGGGGATACCAGGCTACCTGGCACGTCTGCGGTCTCTGATCGGTGGGGATGCAGTCCTTTTCAACATCCCATCACTGTCAAAGCCCAGACTCACATCTGTGCCGGGAGACCAGTCAGTGATACCTAGATAATTGTCTTTTTTGCTTTATTTTGCCCAAAACAGAGAAAATAACAAGCTGATTTTTCATGCGTGCAAGTAAAGTACTGACAGTGACTTTCACATTTCAATTCAGTTTTTTTTTATTTTTTGGTTTTGTTTTGGTTTTTTTTAGATGGTATGTTTTGAAATAGCTTGTCATCTATGGTACATTCATGTATTCCAGTACCATTTATCGTTCCAATTTCAGCCATAGCTAAAATCAATACAAAGATATCAGAGAAAAAAAAATTGCACCTGAAGAAAAAAAAATTATTCAGTAACCAGTAAACCTCCATCTGTCCACATTTGTTCTCTTTGGAGATTTTATTTGATGCAAATTTTTATCTCAAATTATCATACATGTTTACAATGAGATTTATTCAGCATATTACAAGGACGCATGCTGTTACATGTCCCAGCTATAAAAGCAATTCAACTACTGTATATTGATGCAAATTACAATGGAACAACATCTTGGCACAACTATGTGGGAATCCATTACATAGCTAAGGACATTATGTGTGTTAGCACAAAAAATCCCTCCACTATTGGAAATACTGCCATTGAAATAGCTGTTTTGATTTTCCCTGTGAATAGAGCACATCCAAAAGCTTTCAAAGAGAGCTTCTTTACAATGCAGAGGAAATGGACGTGTTCCATCTGAAGATGTTTGACAAATCTGTTGATGTAAAGCTAAATGTAATTCCCCCAACAACGAGACAGCTGCCGCCACACGACAGAGAAAGAACTAGATTTATTGAGATTGAAAAAAAGTAACATGGACGGCCGTGGTGTGGTCATGAACACTTCTTAAATGATAGATCACAACTTTTATGGAAAGTGGTGGTTGTGGTTTATGCAAATATAACGAAAAAAGATGCAGAAATGCTATAAAAGTATCATGTTCTCCACACGTATGCACTTTATTCCAAGACTTTTGACTGAAATTCAGTCAATGATAATATCTAGAGATTTTTTTCTAGTGAGCTCTTTACCTAAAAAACTGCTTTGACTAGATTCAATGCAAAAAAGTATTTTTTGTCTGGTTGTTTTGTACAAAAAAGGCACAATGTGTTAATTAATGTCTATAAATTTATATAGAGAAAAAATATGAATGTTATATTAATAAATTAATTTCATTGTGAAATACACAGTAAAATATATTTATTTGGAATTGAATTGATTAGATTTTTCTTATCCCTTTATCAGAAAACGTACTAAATTTTAAACTCACAAAACTTTTTGTTCTCAAGTGCATCGTGATTTAATAACTACTGGAAAAAAAGACAATAGTGAATCACTTCTGCAGTAGATCTATTCAATCAATCATTTGGACTGATTTTGTGAACAGAAATGTTGTGATTTAAAAAAAATTAAATTCAGACATTTCTAGGCTACATCTCTCATGAATATATTGAGCAAAACTATTACTGTTAATCGCCCAAAACTATCATACAGTATGACTCCAGAACTGCAATATATAATGCACAAATGACCTTTGGGCTTATTTTAATGATGCTGTTTCTTTAAAGTTTTATGGCTTCAGTTCCTGTACACTCTAGTTGCAAAAGAGTAACCTTGTCAATGTTTTTTTTTTACTGTATGTTGTACAGAAGATGGAAAAAAGTTTAAAATAAAAGTGAGAAAATAATTTGATCTTTTAGTGAACCAGTCCTTTTTGAAACACAGCTTAATTGATTCCTTTGTTAAACTCTTGAATTAATAGGCAAGAGGTGACCAAATAAAGAACGAGAGTGAAAACGAGAGACGCCAAGTCCAGACAAAGTGAAGAATAAAGGAAAAGGTCCAAGGGTGGAAATTTCTCTCTGTAAAGGGCCTGGCTTCAAAGGCTTAAAGCACAGGGGTAAAACAAGACTATGTGAAATGTTCACCAGATTCTCTTTCTTTCTTATTTTACGTGTATGAGAATGTTATTTTAATCCTCAGTGTGTTTAATTAGTAGATCTTGTGAAATTTCAGGAGATATTTCACAATCCTGCTTCTCTGTGGCTGACTTTGTTCCAAGCTTGGCATTTGCCTGTGTTCCATTAGAAGTTGTATTTAGAGCAGTGGGAGCCGTGTGTAAACAGACATGACTCACAGATCAATACGCAGAGCCGCTGTGCTGATGAGGGTGTGCTGCATCTTTCAGCCCTCTGAAGACACATTTTCTTATACTGCGGTGTAGCAGATGTTTACAGCAGCTTCCCACACAAACAAAACGTGGTTTTGGTGTGTCAGAATGTGGCTGTGAATTGTGAATAATCAGAGAGGATGTGCAAGCACACCTGATTTATGACAAGCAGAAGTAGATGTTGACATGTCCCTTATTTTTCCTTGATTTTTCTTTGGTTTCCACACTGGGGGGTCTGAACTAGTTCTCCAAAGTCCTCATGTTTTTATTTTCTTTCATCTTCATACCGCTTGGAATTCAAGTGAATGAAATCCGTACAGCTTCCGCCCAACATACAGCGCCATCCAGAACAGTTAGCAGCATGCAACTTAATCAGAAATGTTTGTTTTTGTTTGATTTTGGGGGTATTTTACTGAAGAGTTACACAGCGTAGAGAAAAGGAAATGTCTCTAGCACTGTTGGGGAGTAACTACAGTAGTTACTTGTATGATACATGCTTTACTTGCAATATAAATCTAACTAATCAGTTAATGGTTACTGAGAAAAAGTGTGTTTTATTTCCTAATTGGGTTTGTGTATGCTTTATTTTTTTCAAGATTAACTTTTTTAGGGGGGTTTTCTAATGCTGCGTTCACACCGTACGTGAATGAAGTGTCAAGCGCGAGTGATTTACATGTTAAGTCAATGCAAAGATGCGATTAGACATCCTGTGGCGCGATTGACGCGAATTAAGCAGCTCCCAGTCTCTGTGGTGGTTAGACATGAGGTAAAATTTGTTTTGTGTAGATCTAAAAGGCAAACTTTGGTTTAATTTATCCAGTCTTTATTTCCTGTTCATTCCTGTTTCTAAGTACGAAGATGTGTCGTACAGCTCCTCCACATACAGCCACGATGATTTTGTCCTCCATAGTATGGAATTCAGCCTCCGCTTGCAAGTAATCACGTCACTACTAGAGCAAGCTCCTGATTGGTTAACGCAGCGTGAATTTTCGCCAAATTTTCGATTTTTAAACTTGAGCGTTTTGCGCGAATCACGTGTCAAGCACGTCAAACGGAGGAGCTGTACGACACATCTTCTTAGAAACAGGAATGAAAAGGAAATATATACTGGATTCATTAAAGCAAAGTTTGCCTTTTAGATATACACAAAACTAATTTTACCTCATGTCTAACCACCACAGAGACTGGGAGTGCCTGGCCGAAGCCCCTCCCAAAACGCGAATTTCCACGCGCCAATGAAGCGAGCAAACTCAAAATGTTCAACTATGCGTCAATAGCGCAATTTATTCACTCAATTTGCATCCGGTGTGAACGCAGCATTAGGCATTGTTAAATGCCAGAATTTCCTATAATGCAAAGATTTGATTTCAAAAACAATTTCTTGTTGTTATTTAAAGGGATAGTTCACCCAAAAATGAAAAATTGATGTTTATTTACTTACCCCCAGGGCATCCAAGATGTAGGTG
>JAUMHQ010000315.1:2600142-2614894 GCA_032361165.1 Enteromius paludinosus | reverse complement strand
TTTTTAATACTGTATCCTAAGTTGTGGATAATTAAGCTGTATATGATATGCTGAAGTACATTTCTGGAGTGTTAAAGCGAAAACCGTGATACAAACCGAACCATGGGTTTTGTGAACCGTGCCACCCCTACTTAAAACTTAATCATTTAGAAAACCCATTTTAAATTCTAATAATAATTTCATTATATTACAGTTTTATCATCCACAAAATTCAACCTTGGTGACTATAAAAGACTTCTTTCAAAAACATGATAAAAATATACAGTAGCTTGTAATGCTATTTTGATATTATAAAATGGGCAACTCTACACAATGTCAGAACAAACACTGAATTAAAGTACTGTGGACAGACAGCAGATTAAACCTGAAAAGCAAACTGGAGTTGAGTGCGGTGTGAATGATGCTTATGTGATCTTTACATTTCAGTGTTTACGCAATCAAAGTCCACTCAGAGCTTACCATGTGTGGTGCGATGTTTACGTTGGAAGGGCCCAGAGTTTTTGGCAACAGCTGTTTTCCAACCGTGACGGTCTGTGGATGCACCGTTACTAAAGACAGCACACCTGCAGGGGTAGTATTCACAGAGGACATCTTAACGCAGTGCTATGTAAGGTCAAGCAGGTGTTTGGGCTTTCGTGAAGCGTTACTGTGAGCTCAAACATTCTTGAAGATCTTCAAACCAATTCAGCTGCTGATGCAGGTTCCTCTTACCTTTGCCAGGGCTCAGGTTCTGATCAATGAAAACCTTCAGCTCCCCATTGGCCTCAATCAGACCAGCCTGTGGAGAACAAGACGACCATCAACTCATCGACTTATACTCTATTTTCAGTCGATTACATCTAATAGAGCAAGGGAACACTCACATCTTTGGCCATGATCCCTGGGGCTGAGGAATAGATGCTTGGTCTAGCTGAAAAACCTGAGCCAAATTTCCACAACAAAATGTCTCTGCAACAGAAATGAAACTGGTTTGGCACAAAAGCGGAGGACACTTGAAGACTGTAACCAGGGTTACTACACAAATCTTTTATTTTTTCTTCCAGAGAAAGTGACTAATGAGGAAAGTTTTCGTTAGCAAAAAAACGCCGAAAGGATGCAATGATCAATGGGATTTCAAACAAGAATATCTTGCAGTTTCAGGCGATTTTGATCCATGAACAGATTCGCAGACAGACATGGCTGGTCTCTATGATAGGTTCCAGGTTTGCCTTCATGCCAAACCCATCTGTGAACAAGACAGGACCAGCATTCATTTCAAATGCCAAATAAATGATCGCAATAAATGATGTAATAAATAAAAATGTGGCTGCATGTCCCAAAACGACCAAAGAAACATTATCAGGCAATGTAGGTGGGTTCAGCACATTTATATTCGTATTACAGCTTCAATATTGTAAAGATTTCCATATCAAAATGTTCTAAGAATAAATAAACTTTTTAACATTAATAAAATGATAGTACTTTTACTGGATGATGATGACCTGTACAAAACACTTGATGGTTTGGCACCTTCCGCTTACCCAATCATTACCTGTATGATGTTGCTTTTATGCAACAGTACAGCAATCTTGCAATAATCTGATATTCTGGTCATAAGCTGATATTCAGCACAACAGCAGTGTGGCAAATATGAATGTGAAATGGACAGGTAAAAAGATATCTGAATCCTCTTCCAAGCATAAGGAAAGTGTGAATACACAGAGCTGAGTTCTTGATCACTCAGTTCACTTAATGGAGTCCGAGTTTGCTTATTTTTAAATGCTGTCTAGGTAGGTAGCTCACAAGGTTTTGAGTCACAGCCATAGTTGATGAAAACGAGGCCCGCCGATTTGTTTCCAGCACTCATGCAGCTTATATCACCAGACAAAGACATCGACCAATCTTTCCACCTCTTTCACATCAAAACTTCAACTCGTGCACTCAAAACCCGCATGCAATCTTCTGAAAGTCACCCATGTGCAACAGTTCCTGTCGTTTTAACCAACTTTTTTTTTTTTTTTGCAAAAGCAATGGGCCCTTGAACATAAGAAATATTCATAGCCAATGTCCCAAGTTATAAAAACCACGTAAACGCATAAAGCAGAACGAAAATCGGTTATATTTTCTGCATCAAACATAATGCACAATCGAAGCAGTATGCACTTTATTATAAAGCGTGTTAGCCCAGTTAGCTAGCTGCCTTTCAAACACGTTTTGCACCGAAACCCTGCTCTAAATGTGATCAAAACGTGCCCCTCTTGCTTAAATGCGACCAGATCGAGTATTATGCATGTGCTCGTACCGTTTTACGAACTGATCGTACTTAAACGGCCATCTGGAAATGAAGTGTGTAAACTTTCCTCTGAACTTACAGTCCTGAAGCCCTTTGCCTTCTTAGGTGCTGTTTTTGTTGGCATAGCCAGTTAGCAAGAGGACAGAGGAAGAGGAGGTCTGAAGCCCATCTCTCAAACAGGAAACAAAGATAAATCAAATAATACGAGAAATAAAGCACACGTGCAGTGAATGGCCACGCTTTCGAAACGAGCTTGCACTTGGAAGAGGTTTGATTTTAGGACCAGGGCGAATTCACAAAACCCAAAATGGATGCGGATGTTTTAAGCATGCACCTAAAAGACGCATGGCAACTGTGAAAACCTCAAGCATGGCTTTAGAAGATAAATCAAATGACTGAAATCCTTGACAAAGAGTTTCTGTAATTCATCTTAGGAACGGTATATAGAAACTAGCTATTATATTCAACAAGAGGTGACAGTCATAACACTATTCTGCTGGAGGGTAACAATTCACTGGCTTCGCTACAGCACGAGTTTAGACGACAGATAGTCCTTCAAAAACGGAAAATACTAGTTCAATATTTTACGTAGTTGTTTACCAACTCATCAGAACTAGTGTAACAAGCCAGATGGATTTGGTTTAATGCCTGGCAGCCATTTTACATGGAAGCTAAAGCAAAGCCATCATGCAGTGATGCTTTTATAGCCTGCTAGCTGAAGTGACAGGTCCCTAAGACGACCTAAACTAGTTATTATCTAGTTAATAAACCCCTCACAATTAAGCACATTTAACAACAACTCCCCTTTCATTTTGCTGAAGTGTTTTAAAAACGCTTTGAAGCGAATATGGTAAAGCTGTTAAGCTAGCGACCAGGCGAGCTAACGTTAGTAAGCTAACTTCCACTCAAATCGAGGTCATCTGGGCAGCTTTAATATAATCAATCTAGGATCTGCATACTATTGTGTGCTACACGTCTGCTTGGGCAGCTTTTTCGTGCAGTGGCCGAATACAATTAAAGATCACTGAGGATTTCCCATTGCACTCCACTGACAGAAGCACTTGACATGGGCTAGCTCGTTGGCTAACACAAGCCATCTGAGACAGACAGTTTCAATATTTCACATAAGTAATAATTAAACCGGATTGAGGGTTCAGAGACTAGCGATCATAGATTACATTATGTGTAATTCTGTACATGTAAACGCTGGGGTTACTGACCGGGTTTGCAGGCAAACGCACTTATTTCATGCCAAATTATTTTATCATTTTCAAACGCCGATAAATGACAACTTCTTTAGGCAATGATGAATTCTAAACACAGAAAACCTCGGTCAAAGCTGTCTGCGTGGACTCGGAGCCCCCACTGGTCTCACTTACGGTCGGTTGCATCCGCCTTCAACTGTCTACAGCTGAATGAATAGGAGCGCAC
Organism: Enteromius paludinosus; assembly: GCA_032361165.1. Taxonomy (NCBI): domain Eukaryota; kingdom Metazoa; phylum Chordata; class Actinopteri; order Cypriniformes; family Cyprinidae; genus Enteromius; species Enteromius paludinosus. The sequence goes on along the minus strand of JAUMHQ010000315.1, from coordinate 2,611,191 downwards.
ACAGTAGCAACTGCTCCCTCTCTGGGTCTGTAAAACTGAGCTTGGCGGTGTCCACAACACGGGAAATCCGATTGGACAGTCATGCGCATGACGTCGGGGAAGTGTAACGCGGAAGCCACGCCTATACTAAATTCTGATTGGATGGAACTCTACAGTACGGGTGGTAAAGTTTTCTCATTGGTTCATTTCAATGGATCCCACCCCACTGCGTCTGAGGGCGGAGCGTGCGTAAGGAGACATGTAAATAATAAAGAGAAACTCACTAATCTAAAGGTTTATGTCTATAAAATTTCGAATACATTTTGATAAACAGTGTCAAAGTTAATAATGATAGCTACTTTCAGTATTTCAGTCAACTTTAGTTAACCAACTAAATACATTTTCACTGTCACATAAGTAATATTTATATTGTTAGGCAAGTTCAAAAAAATTATACAAAAAATGTTACTCAATTAGAAGTTTTAGGTCTAAGCCAGAAATATTTGAGGGAAAGAAAATAAAAGTATCTACAATTAACTGAACTTCAGTATTTTACATTTAAAGTTTTTTTTTGACTAAATAAATAAAAGCAAATAAATTCATGTTTAAACAAAAGGGAAGTTAAACCTAGAACATGGCTAACTGGCTTGTTGGGATAAAAAAAAGCAACAAAATGAAATGTAAAATGTAAACGTTTTGAAATGTAAACGTTGAAGCATTCAGTTTTTAATCTTAGTTACAAATTCTCGAAAATACATTATTTCAGCTATTCTAAAATGCATTTCTGGAAGATTTAGAAAGTATGAATCATTTAACTAATAAATTAAAATGTCTGTAATTAAACTATGTTATTAGGTTGCTGTGTAGTGTCAGGCTCTGGAACTTTTTTTTTATCTATATTCATGCTACCCCTACAGAACACACTGTACGGGATGTTTGATACAGATAAAGAGTTGTTCAAAAGAAGGGTGTCACCATTTTCATATCCCTATCATTTTCACGTCTCTGGGTGGACATTTGAAGAAGTTATTTGGGTTAAATACTGTACATTTATATGAAGATAGATTTTTCACCTTTCGGAAAATAGAATATAATGTAAAAATAATTAGTTATAATATTTAAAGAGAAACATTATTCAGAAACAAATATATATAGAAAATGTTTTTACAATTCAACATTTATTGACCTTTACTGAATTACAGTTCATGTGCCTGTCTGGAAACACTGCTTGTGTTTACAAATAACTGCATGTAACATGAAAACAGAGAAGGTCTTACTCTTGCAACACATGCTGTATTTATTTATTACAAGAGAAACACTTTGAGCAGCAGGTAACTTGAGTTACATCATGCATGAAAGCTGTACAGACCTTTCATAGGCAGGCTATATAGATATGTGAAACATGTTTTAAAATCAGTCCATTCAGTGGAGTTCACAGTAAACATTCAACACTGTTATCCACTCAAAGGTTTAGCCATACTGCACTGGTCAGCTGAACATGCTCAAAAGTAGGTCATAACCAGTGTTAGATTATGTTGGCAGAGTCCGCAGATTGTACTACAGAGAAATGACAGTATCATAACATTAATAATTAAAAAAGAGAGAGAAAAATCAATCAAAATTCAGATCTTATCTAATTTCCCCCATGATTTTTGTTTTGTTTTGAATTTAATGTTTAGGTTTTATTAAGCCCCCAAATCTACTTTGTTTATCCACTTAGGTACACCTTACTAGTACTAGGTTGAACCAGTTTTTTGCCTTCAGAACTGCTAAAATTCTTCATAGCATGTTCAACAAGATGCTAGAAGTATTTCTCAGAGATTTTGGTCCATATGTACATGACAGCATCACACAGTTGCTGCAGATTTGGTCTGGTGATTATAGAGGCCATTTGAGTACAGTGAACTCATTGTCATGTTCCATAAACCAGTTTGAAATTTTTTGCACTGTGTAACATGGCTTTCATAAAGAGATGGACATGGTCAGCAAAAACACTCAGGTAGGCTGTGACTTTTAAACAATGCTTGACTGGTCCAAAGTGTACCAAGAGCCCACCCTATTCACACCAGCAGCCTGAACGGTTGATATTGTGCTTCATTGTGGATTCATGCTTTCATGTTTTTTTATCCCAAATGCTGTGCCTATCATATGAATGTCGCAACAGAAATCGAGACCAGGCAACCCTTTGCTCAAATCAGACCTCTGACCTCTTGCATTAACCCTCTGGGGTCTGAGGTGATTTTGGGGCACTTGAGATTTCAAGGGATTTCTCCCGCAGTATTTTCACTCACTGGATATGTTATCTTTTTCTGACCATTTTTTAGACTACATTGAAAGTTTGCACATGCCTTATGTTTGGCCTATGTATTGTGATGGAGATAGCACCTGAGGAAAATTTACTTTTTTATTTATTTATTTAATTTATTATTATTTTCCGCAGGTATGCTAATATGGCCAAAAAGTGAAATTCAAATAGCTTGTGCAAATCAATGATGCAATGCAATACAATGATGAATCTTAAGCTTTAGTTTCACAGCAAAGACACACATGTACCACAACCAGAGGTTATACATTTTTACAATTATTTGAAAAGAGTAGAAACCACCTTTTAGAGGGGTGAACACATGTGGTAGAAACTAACTTTCTAATATGTGAGTATAAATATATATATGAATATTTCTAAATACACAGAATCTGACATAAATCAATGAATCCTTTGTGAACAGATACATAAATGAGCCGTCTGACCGAATCGACTTAATAAAATTAATGAGATTTTACAGTATACAGTATATGAATGAGTGAAATATTTGAGCGGAATGAATTGATTCCTATGATAGTTTGTACAAGAGAGAGGAGAACAGCTGAACTACTAACTTATAGGCTACAGAAGTTCGCCTATTAGTAGTTTACTAATTTTAATGTGTTAGTACTCATCTCTGGTAGAGAGAGACAGCCTTGTTTCTTTTTTTCTAAAAGAACAATATCAGAAAGACACAGATAAAAATTATACACAGTCACGCCCTCATATTCTCCGAACTACAGAACGCACGTTTACGAACTACAACTCCCAAAACGTAACTGTTTCCACCGCGCAGACTCGCTGCTGTTCTAGCGCATTCCCTTGATGCCTACACGCAGGCGCAGTTGTACATGGGAGCATTGGGTATCAATTTGGTCAAACAGCGGGTGATAAAATGGTAGGTGACATAGAAATTAAAAATATTGCTGACGTTTTCTGCTTCTGTGCTCGACGGAGAAGCTCTGGCAAACGTAGATATTCCGCGTCTTGCACGAGTTGTTGTCTGCGCGTGTCGCACCGAGAATGATCATAATTGTGTATATGTTTTGCATGGGCAGGAAGGTCAGTTGTTGATATTTAGGGAGTTCAGCATGTACCTTTCCGCCTATCTGTTCTGGAATCATGCACTATGTTCTGCATAATGCATCTGAGGATTATTATTATTATTATGTGCTTCAGCCAAGCATGAACGCTGTTAACCCTGATGTTTTGGATTTTAGAGACCCTCCAAGCCCTATTTTAACACACCAAAAACGTACTCGGCATCGAACAATCAGGTTGAACGTCATGACTTTTCCAAAATGCAACAGATTTGATTGTACACATGCTTTCAAGTCGATATTATGATTGAATAGTTTTACATTAAAAACAGCACATTCCTGTTGTGTTGTCATTGAGACCCCCCAAGTTTAAAACCTGATTGACAAATGCAATGACATCACTGAGGTTTTTAAATGTTTACGAGGATTTTACACACACAATATAGGGGTCTCTGGGACCCCAAACAACCAGGCGGTCAATGTCAGCAGAACAGAAGGGTTAAGTGACATCTATACCCAGCTATGAAATGTCAAACGTAAGTCTTTTAGCCCTGCCCTTTCAACCCAGCCCCCAATAGCAGCCTGGTTATTTTCCAGATTGTGATACTCTCTAAACATGTCATGAGTGGGCTATCAAACTTTTTGCACATTGTGTTCTTGTGATGGCCCAGTCAGAATTGTTCTTTTGAACTCATTTTAAGAACTAGAGTAAAAACAGGTTACTTGGCATCGATGGAAATAACTGTAGGGTAACCCGCTTGTTTTGCACTGGCCGCCCTGAGCTTGCCATCTCATATTACATGCCAAGCGCAAGTGGCCCGTCACAGGTCCTCACATGCTTGGTGCTTCAGTCGAACTTGCTGTAACCGGTAGAATGTCCTTTTAAATTGCCACATAGGTCTGGACGTTTGGTCAACGCTTTGTTTATGGCTGTTCCAGTTGTCAGCTTTAGTCTTGTGCCTGAATGTGTGCAATTTTCTCTCTCTGTATGTTCGTTTGTGTCTCTCTCTGTTTGTACACACTGCTGAGTGTATTCCTCCGTCCGTCCGAGTTCATGTCTGAGGGCATATCTTTTGTGTCCACACAGCATAAACTAAAATCCTCCCAAAAGGACAAGGTACGGCAGTTCATGTCCTTTACTCAAGCCGGGGAGAAGACCGCCGTATACTGCCTCACTCAAAATGACTGGAAACTAGAGGTGGCCACCGACAACTACTTTCAGAACCCAGATTTGTACCACAAGGAATCCATGAAAAGCTCAGTAGACCGAAAAAAGCTGGAGCAGCTTTACAATCGATATAAAGGTGAGTTTTAATCTAATTTGGATATGTATAGGAGTAGTGCGAAATGCTAAAAAGTGCTCTTAGTCATTTGTTTTTCATTAAAAAAAACTTTTCTGTTACTTTTCAGAAAAATGATTCAATTGTTAAGCTTTTGAACTTTTTTAGACTGAGTGGGTAACACTCTTGTGAGGGCCTTCATTTTGAAATCACACGACCAGCTGTGTCATGCAGATCCACTGAGTTACTAATAATAAAAACAAGTTTTCTTTATTTAGCAGCGGGGGCTCAAAGTTGGCATGAAATGGAAATTCAATTTTAATTCATCCACGCACGTTTCATTTTATAAATTTTTTTGTTTTTTACTTTGTAATGTTTAATCAAATTTTCATCACGTTTCTTGTGAAATAAATTATATTCTCCTCTCTTTCTCTGACTTCTGACATAATTTCATTCACACAAACTCTGCCCTTATCTTACATGCACCTGTAAGCTTGCATTTACGTCTTTATTACATTGCAACTTAAAAGTAAACAACATAGGGCTGGGCGATATATATCGAACGATATATTATGCGCATCTCGTCAGTAAAGCTGGTTCTTTGATTAGCGGTAAATCTCTGTCAGCTGTTTTCAAAAGGAACGCCAGCTTATACACAGAGCCGTAGATCAGTGACCAGCTACGCCATTGAATCACCCGCGAAACTCAACGCGCAGCTTCTCAGTGATCTACGGCTCTGTTCATAAACTGGCGCTGCATTTGAAAACAGCTGATGGAGATTTACCGCTAATCAAAGAACTGGCTTTATTGATGAGATGCGCATAATATATCGTTCGATATATATCGCCCAGCCCTAAAACAACAGTAAACTTAAAAGAGTAAAGGAAAAACTTAGAATAAAGACAAAGTTTGAGTGGAAAAATAAAATGTCTTAACAAGGTGTTCCTGTTAGAGCAAGACCTGCAGCTTGCATGCCGCAGAGTGAAGGGAAAAAAAATCACAGGACCTATACAAACAAACTTGGTGCATTCACATGCCATTATGAAGCCCAAAACCACCGGGATGAAGAAGACAAAAATGTACTCCTGCACCTTTAAAATGCTTTAAATTCTCCAGTTTGCTTTACTAAATTGACACTTAGTGTTCTTGGTTTTTTTGAGCGTATTTTGCTTTCCCCCCTCAGATCCCCAGGATGAGAATAAGATTGGGATCGATGGAATTCAACAGTTCTGTGATGACCTCAATCTGGATCCGGCTAGCATCAGTGTTCTGGTTGTGGCATGGAAATTCCGTGCAGCAACCCAGTGTGAATTCAGCAAGAAAGAGTTCATTGATGGCATGACGGAGCTGGGGTGGGCTATGACATCATGTCTTCATTCAGTCATCTGCGCTGTTGACAATATTTGAGTTGTGTGGTTATCACACAAGATGTCCTTCTACCTTCTACACACTCTTAGCTCTGAGAACCACAGAAACATGAGCCAATCTGAAATGCTTGATGCATCTCAAATTATTTGGCACGTTTTAGATTTGCTGTAGAGTTCAAATTCGGGCTGTAAACGCTTACATCGCCGTCGATACCCGTGTTTGTGTCATGTATGAAGGTCCTGAAGAATCAGTGATTTGAGCAATGATGAGTTTCATTTCATCTGCAGGTGTGACAGTCCAGAGAAGCTTCGAGCTCTTCTGCCCAGATTAGAACAGGATCTGAAAGACAGCGGGAAGTTCAAAGATTTCTACCAGTTCACCTTCAACTTCGCCAAGAATCCTGGACAAAAAGGTTTAGGTAAAAACCTTTTCTTTCTGCATTTCTATGAGTTGGTTTCTTACACTGAATCTGCATTAATGGTCTTTTCCCGTTTCAGATTTAGAGATGGCAGTAGCATATTGGAACCTGGTTCTGGCTGGACGTTTTAAGTTCCTAGACCTCTGGAACAGATTTTTATTGGTAAGTCATTACAGCTTTGGACCTTTGACCCTATTTAGCACTGCATACAAATTAAAATGGGTTTTCTGGCTGCTACGCAACACATTAACCACAGAGTGGAATCATTTCCTTTAGCAATTCATTTCACTTCTCTCTGGTCTGTGCCCTTATTTTGTGCAGGAGCATCATAAGCGATCAATTCCCAAAGACACATGGAACTTGCTTCTGGATTTCGGCAATATGATCGCAGACGACATGTCCAACTATGATGAAGAAGGTTCGTTTTGTGCTCGCTGTACGTTTAGCGTTCGTTTACTCGTATAGGGTATTTTGGATTGTAATTGTGTGACGTTGTGTTTTGTTGCAGGTGCATGGCCTGTTCTCATCGACGACTTTGTGGAATACGCTCGGCCAATCGTGACGGGATCAAAACGCAAAACTGTATAGTAATGCTGCCCCTGGGCGAGAACTCACGCCTTGGTCGCCTCATTGACTTTGTAGTTTTTTTAAAGACTCGTAAGCATTATAAGAGAGAACTAAGAGAAACACTTGAAACCGACAAGCTTTGCAAAAGGAAAAACAGGACGGAAAAGACGCCTCAGACTTCCACACATCACACAGGAAGGACACGAGCGCGAAACTCAAGATTTCTTATAGAGACATCAAATGCACATGGCCAGCTATATTTGCACTGGCCGACTCAATTCTAGCCTGAAACCCTTGGAGATTTTGGGTGGATAACTTCGAACCTAGTACCTCATCTCCATAGCAATCAGTGTCACTCTATAGGGCCGAGTCCTCATTGCCTACCCACTCCTCACAGTCTGAATTATGGAATAGTCTCTCCAGTTTCGTTTTAGATTATGTACCCATCTGTCTGGGTGTGTATCTCGTGCAGGACTTGATGCTGATCATGTCCGCATTTTAAGCCAGACGTTTATGGGCAGCACAGCATGCGGCTCACAACACCAGCACTATTGTTACAGTTGTAAAACACTGTATCTATTGCAGCAGTATGTACAGAGAGAAATGTATTATCAGTAATGTTTTATTATATGAAGTATGAGACATATGAAAGAAAGGCGTGGTCAAAACAAGATGCCTCCATACCATGTTCTTGTGTGATTTTAGGTCAAACGTGTCATCTGCCCTGTCGCGGAACTTGTAACAACACGGTTCAGTGTTACTCTTTTTTTTTTGTTTGTTTACCAGATTTATGTTAAGAAATAAATTATTGCCCTTTACGTTCTTCTCCATCTCTAACAACCCTGTTATTGTTTAACAGGATGTCTATCCTTGGACAACAAGAGGCTTTGCAAGCTTTCACTATGAAACAAATTCAACATGCTTCTGAATCAAAATTAGCAGTGCAGAATATTAATAGCTTCATAAATCAGTAAAAAGCCACCCTGAAGCATGATGGTAGGGCTGCAGCTATATTCGGTTGGCACCAAACATTCAGGACTCTTTAGTGTATTGAGACTACAGTTATTTAAAAAACAATTCTGGTTTGTCACAAGGCTTCTAGGAAAATTCAGGCATGATGTAATGTTCATCTTTTTCAGAAGTGGTTTCCTTCTTGTCGAAGAGTGCCAAATCTGCAGTGTTGACATTATTGATGTCAGCCAAAATGCTCTGCATCATGGTCGGTACTGTAGCTGGCCTCTTGGTCACCCGCATGACATCTTCCCTCTTTTTATTTCTGTGGCTAGGTTTTTGGTCTGGTTTGTTCCCAGTGTTTATTTCATCCACTCTGCTCAGCTGAACTTAACATGTATAGGAAGATTTAAAGCTTTGCCAATAATATTACAACTTTGTGTAGTTTTTTTCCCCCTTTAGTTCTTCTGAAAGTTCATTTTCCCGGGATGATTCACTTTTGTTTAAGCGAATAGAAGCAATCGAACACGCTAAAAAGAACCATATCACTTCATTTAGTGTATCTTAAACAGATTTAGTATGATTATGTATGACTTTCTTCTTGTGAAATATGACATTTTAGGCTTTCGCCGTCATCCGCCTGATATTGTGAATTCTAAAGAGAATATCAGGAACAACATGAGGGTGAGTAAACGATGACAGAATTGTTTATTTTGGGTGAACTATTCCTTTAATGGCGGAAAGGCACTTGTAGTGCAATTTTACTGTGTACCACAAGAGAGCGGCAATGTGTATGTAATCCAAAGAGGCTTCACATTCACGTTTTAGAGCTTGTGTATTTATGTATTGCTGCATTTTTATTATGTGTGTTTATATGTATGTTATAATATTCGAAGTGTGTAAAAAAAAAAGTATTTTCACTGAAATTTGCATTTTTGTTTCATTTTTTTCGTTGTTACTTCCAATCCATTTACAAATAATAATAAAAAAGAAAAGTCGGAACTTCGGTAAACCCGTGTTTCTGTACGGAGTGTTATCAATGCAACACACGTTTTATGCTAACCGCGGGCTTCAATCTACATACAGAGGAGCAGTCTTACAAAACTCGTTTTCAATCTATTGCATTTGACAAGAATGACATTTTTTGGTTTTTGATAAACAGAACAATCACCATGAATCTTGACAGGCTTCGCAAAAGAGTGAGACACTATATTGACCAGGTAAGAAGAGGCAGTATATTTAGCAGTAGGACTGTAGCTTTAATTTGTACATCAAATGAGATTTGGTTGATGTTTGATATTATAAAGCTGTTTATATGATGCTATGTAATCGGAATATTATAGGAAATGAAAAGGTAGAGTCGGTAACTTACATTAAGCTCGGAACACCTGGGTGTAAATTTAAAGCTAGCCTGCTGACTTTCATGCTAACAGGTTTGAGAGCTTAATTTATATTTAAATAGCGTAATTATTGATTATTATCGCATCATATTGTTTTGGACTATTTTATTTTTTAGAACTAAATAGGTAATATAACCTCAAAATAGGCACGTCGTACTACACAACTGTGGCTAAATGATTTTCTACATCTTTTGATTGCTAAAGTTTTATATAAATTAATTAAAGTTTTTCCTATATAATTATTGCGTGATCTGTTTTATAGCAGCAGTATCAAAGTGCTCTGTTCTGGGCTGACAAAGTAGCATCCTTATCACATGGTAAGTACCTTCATCCTCCTGAACACTGTATGGATGCTGTCAAACAGCAGTGCAAGTCTTAGATTCATATTCATATTCTGTGTTAATTAAATTACCTTGACACTTCATTGCATAGTGGACTAATCCCAGACTGTTTTAATCTCTTACAGAGGATCCTCAAGACATTTATTGGTTAGCACAGTGCCTTTATTTGACAGCACAGTATCACAGAGCCTCTCATGCGCTCAGATCTCGCAAACTTGACAAGGTGAGAGCTGTCGATTGATTGACTGACGAAAGTCATTTCAGTATCAACAGATAGTCTCTGAGTTGCAGTCCTTCAAAAACATAACATGATAAATTTATTAACACTGATATATTTCCATGCCGAATGAAGTAATGAAATCACTGTGTTCAAGGGAGTTGATGAAGAAGTGTACAGTGTTTCCGCTTTTGTTTTTCAGTTGTATGGAGCCTGTCAGTATCTAGCTGCAAGATGTCACGTGAGTACTGGCATTATATCATGGAAGTTTTCTTTTGTGCATTACATAAAATAAGATATTTGCATGTTGCATACATTATATACTATATTCATTTTACTATTTAAATAAATAAATAAATGTATTAGTATCTAAAAAAACGTAATGGGATCCAAAATGTTGAATAAATGAACATATATTGGTTGGTTGGGCTTTTTTTTTTTGACTGACAGACCATTTTTTCTGAATAATAATCATTGATCGTACTATAAAATCTTTTTGTAATTGCAGTATGCTGCCAAAGAATATCAACAAGCTCTAGACATCCTGGACATGGAGGAAGCAGCCAGCAAAAAAATATTGGAGAAAAATGTAAAGGAGGATAACGGCTCAAGGGAACCTGTGAAGGAATGGGAAATGTCTCCTGCCTCAGTGAGCCTAGCACTTTTATTTATTTTTAGTATTTTTATTTCTTTATTTATCGGATCAAAACCACATAGTTTTTGCCTGATGTCTTGTTCATTGACTGTTTTATTTACCTTGCACCTGAATGAATGAGTCCAGTCGGTCTTTAGAAATATAGTTGGTATTTGAATGGTATAATAGTTTGCTCCCTGTGGCCTTTTCTCTCAGATCAATAGTTCCATCTGTCTCCTGCGGGGGAAGATCTATGATGCCATGGACAACAGACCCCTAGCCACGTCTAGCTACAAAGAGGCCTTGAAACTGGATGTCTACTGCTTTGAAGCTTTTGACCTTTTGACGTCTCATCACATGCTGACCGCCCAAGAGGGTGAGAGAAGCTCTTCATATTTTCATTCAGTTTTTGAAACTCATGTGTTAGTACATTAAAACCCGGTTTCACAAACGGGGCTTAGCTTAAGCCAGGACTAGGCATCAGAACAATGACACTAATATGTTTTAAGATATGTCAGAGCAAGATATTTTCATCTGAGACAGCTCAAACAT
>JAUMHQ010000315.1:2565888-2590917 GCA_032361165.1 Enteromius paludinosus | reverse complement strand
TTTCTGGAAGGATCACGTGACACTGAAGACTGGAGTAATGATGCTTTGTGTCACAGGAATAAATTACATTTAAAAATTTATTATTTAAAAAATAAATACATTTGTTATTTAAAATTGAAATAATATTTCGCAACATTACATATTTTTTTCAGGATTTTTTATCTAATAAATGCAGCCTTTATGAGCATGAGAGACATCTTTAAAAACCATTAAATATCTTACTGACCCCACATTTTTGAACGGTAGTGTAGATTCGTGGGAAGACTGACCATTTTCTGTGGAAATAGAAGATAGTTGGACAGACATTTCTTTAGATAACTGGGTGGATAGGCTAATAATTTAGCAGAAAGATATATGGACAGATTACTTGCCTACTTTTATAGAGTTTTTCATTAAAAAGTAGTCAATTATGTGAATTTGGACCACAAACCACATATTGGTAGTAATAACCAACAATACATTATATAGATCAGCATTTATGATTGTACTTATGCCAAAAATCATTAGGATATTAAGAAAAAGAAAATCTATTTTGTAAAAAAAATAAGTAAATAAATAAAAAAAAAGTTTTTTGATTAGTAATATGCATAGACTAGATTTTTAAATAGTTGGCGAAATATTGTCATATTCTAACAAACCATAGATCAATGGAAAGCTGTGTAAATCTTTTGTAAAAATCTCCATTCCCACAAATTAACGTTATGACTGATTTTGAGCATATGATCAATACATTTGCAGATAAATAAATTAATGGACATGTGCATGCTTTTTTCAGATGGACTGATAATTTGCAGATATAGGTCTAACTGTGGAAGGCTATTGTAACGTTAGACCGATGAACAGACACATTTGTTTAGATAAATAAGTGGAGTAGACGAACGGATAAATAATTTTGCAGATAAATAAACTTAGATATACGTTTAGATGAACAGGGCAGCAAGGATCTGTGGATGCTTGCTTTAACAGAGGGATGGATACATATGCCAATAAATAAGGGTATGAAAACAGAATATAGATAAGACTGCAGACAGATTGTGGTCTCCTGTTTCTTGCAGTACCTAGTCGTGACTGTTACGGTCGCTCCGTGAGTCAGCCCAGCAGCCCGAGCCTATGGAGCACAATCAGCACCGGCAGCCCGGCCGGACCGGATCCAGCGTGCGTCCAGCCGAGCTGCCCCGACAGCGACTCCGAGGACGACAGCGCGGCTCCCGCCACTACACGATAACCTCCTGCCCCCCTCCACCTTGCTGAAATCAAGAGATTTGTATTATTCGAGTAACATAAATGATAAAAAAAAGTACATCTCTAGTATCTAAATCAAAAGATGAACCAAACATACAATCCCCAAATAACACCTTTCTATTTCTTTAACAATTTAATATGACGTAGCACCGCTTCGTAATAACTTCTGTTTTATTAACAAAATGCACCGAGCCACCGACACATATTTCTGTTGACATGACAAGAGAATAAAAACGAACGTGCAAGCCTCGCGGTATTTGGGTGAATTCCCGCGAGAGTTTGCGGATTTCGGACAGCGAAGAGGGCAAAATGGAGATATGAGGTCTGAAAAGGAGCAGAGGACAGGAAGCAGGGAGAGAGGCAGCGTGGAGATTCAGTTCAGGGAGTGTCAGAGGGAGCAGGACAGCGTCGCGGTGAACCCCAAGCACAAGGAGGAGAAAAAGGAGATCTCCACGAAGGTAAGTGGCGCAGTTGTTTGGTAGGCTGGGAGAGTGTGGTGATGATGATGATGATGATGGAGGGAACGGGATTCAGCACCATAGACAGCGAAAACGCAGGACAGCCTGATGAACGAATACCCCGGTGGAATCAATCATTGCATTCCCACTCAAGTACTATTTTGAATGGATTTAATAGTGCGGGCGTTGAATATTTATGCATATATCATTTTAGAAAAGAGCACAGTCATTGGAGCACGAGAAAGACATTAGAAAAGGATTATTTATATAAAGCTAATGTATGTGTGTAACGCCATTTTTTACTTAAACTCGTATTAATAAAGCACATGGAAAATGTAAATAATGCACTATTCGTTTTTCCCATGCATTTGCAATTAATAACTGTTAATTATTAAAAAACACATGAATGGACCATAACAGCATTCAGTTTGATTCATGCACATGGATTTTAGGCTCAATAAATTAAATTAAGTAATGTTCACATCCCCACCTCTGCATTTCGTTTTAATTTTGTATACTAGTTACTTCTCTTTTTTTTATCTCTTGCAGTGTTTTACACACATTGTGGCATGTTGGTTTTTGTTATTGCCATTTTATTTCTAATATTTACAACTATTATTTTGTAATTTGTGCATGCTGGTATTGCTTTGATGTTGATGATATTTGCTTTTACAGTTTTCTTTATACATGCTTTTTAATATATATATATATATATATATATATAGGTTGTCATACGCCGACTGCCACCCAGTTTATCAAAAGACCAGCTCGAAGAGCATCTGAGTCCTCTTCCATCTTTTGACTATTTCGAGTTCTTCCCCGCTGATCAGAGGTATATTTGGTTCGTGTATATGAATATACTGTGATCAGAAGAACTGTCAGCATCTTAAACCTGTGTGTGTCCTTACATATTTATTCTCCCCAGCTTATACCCACATCTCTTCTCAAGAGCATACATCAACTTCAAAAACCCAGAGGACATCATTATTTTCAGAGATCGCTTTGATGGCTATGTATTCATTGACAATAAAGGTAATTCATTTGACATGTTTTTTTGTTATAACAGTGGTAATATAAATGCTTAATATTTAGTGTAATATATGACAAGTACATAAACTGTTTAATATAATATATATATATATATTTCTATATTTAGGCCAAGAGTATTCAGCCGTTGTAGAATTTGCACCATTTCAGAAAGTTTCCAAGAAAAAGTTGAAGAAGAAAGATGCTAAAGCAGGAACTATTGAAGAAGGTGTTTATATTTTTCGTTTCTAATGAAATAGTTTTATTTCAAGTATTTATAAAAAGTGACTAAGTAAAATAGATACTGGTGAAAGCTAACACATTTGTTAAACACTATATTTAAAATCATTTTTTAGACCCAGAATACAGGCGATTTCTGGAAAATTACTCTTGTGATGAGGAGAAATCAATGGCAAATCCAGAAACACTCCTGGGAGAGATTGAAGCTAAAACCAGAGAACTCATAGGTACTGTTTTGGAAATCATTTAACACTGCTAGCATTTTAGTAAATCAATGTATGTCCAGGGCGTATATTTACAGGACAAGTGTATTACAAAGCTGGTCTTAGTTTTAGTTTATGGTAACATTTTTGATGTTGAGCAATGCTCTTCTACTATAGAGCTGTTCAGTTCTAATATACATGTTCAGGCCAGTCTGGTATGATAGTCTGTGTTTATGAGAATAGAGGTTTGAGTAACAAATGTCTGGTGAACATACTTGACCTGGAACTTGACAGATGTACTACACTCTCACAAATAAAGCTACAAAACTTTCACTTTTACCAAAAAGGTACATGATTGTACATAAAGTGTCTATTTTGGTTACCTTGAAGGTGTATTAGTGCTAAAAGTGCACATATTTGAACCTAATAGGTACAAAAGGTACCACCCCAGACAGCTTTTGTACATTTATTTCTCTTGTGTGATTTCAAACACGTTGCCACAGATGTAATTGTGCTCATTTAAGAAATACTATTCAGAAACAGGTTGCTCTTCCATGTTTCAGGACCATAAACTAAGCTCTGTTTTCCCTCTCTGACTTCATTTGCAGCCAAAAGGACAACACCTTTGTTGGAATACATCAAAAACAAGAAATTAGAGAAACAGGTAAGAACATGCATGTTGTACACAATGATTTTGCACTGTATTTACATGATTCTTGTTTTCTCTAGAGAATAAGAGAGGAAAAGAGAGAGGAGAGGCGAAGGAGGGAACTGGAAAAGAAGCGACAGAGGGAGGAGGAGAAGAGAAAGCGCAGAGAAGAGGAGAGACGAAAGCGAAAGGAGGCTGAAAAGCAGAAGAAGCTCTCTGAAAAGGAGATAAAAATCAAGGTATGACTTAAAAGCATTTCACATCTCGAAGATGACTGTCTCACAGACGTTCAGCTATTTTGGTCTTAGTTTCATGGTGATTCATTTAATCAGCACCGGTGTTTGTCATTATTTCCCTCGTCTGCCTTGTATTTAAATGACCCTGTTTTCACTTGTCATTTCTTCCAGTATTGTTGCGCATGATTTCACATTGCCTATTTGCATTTAGATTTGTCTACTATATAAACCTTTAATCTCTGAACTTCTTCATCACCTTTAGACCGACTGTTTCCTCCTGTCATTGTCAGTCCTGTACTGAAAACCAGTCATTACATGAGATTTGCAATATTGGCTTCTTTAGCTTTTGAAGAAATGTGATCGAGATGATGACGTGGATTCAGACAGACTAAAAGATAAAGGAGACAGTGGAGAGACGGAGAAGAACAGATGGGAAAAGCCATCAGGACACACTAAGTCAAAGGACTCCAAGGATAAGTAAGAGCTACCTAAAACGTGCCTCTGTTTGCGATCGAAGATACAGTGGGGTTTAAAAATCTGCGATTTGACATCTACCATTTAAAGCTGCCACAAAATGGAAATTCAGTTTTTTTGAATGCTCATATTCAAGTTGTGTCTTAAAGTATAGGATAAATGTAAATAATGCTCTGTTTCGAGGTCAATAATCAATTCATTTTTTTTACATCCTTTAGATCATTCTCAAATCAAGCTGGATGTTACTTTTGAACCCCACTGTATATACATTAATTTCTAAAGTCGTATTCAAGTGGTTGATTTTATTAAGTGGGCTCTCTGTAGTAGGAGTCAAATCGAGAGCGACAAGGAGCAGCGGGAAGGTAACGGCCGTCGCCAGAGGGACAAAGAGCATCGTGGCAGAGACGAGGAGCGCAAACGACAGAGGCATCACTACGAGTTCGACAAGTTCATGCGACGCAAGGAGGAGACCAAATGGGGTAAAGGCTACTGCCAGGACAGAGCCAAGAAAGACCAACATCATGGCTATTCTTACGGCCCAGAGACCGGAGACAAACTGGGCAAGGAGGATCGAGAGGACATGGGCAGCAGGAAAGAACGGATACGCAATAAGGTAAATAAATGCTTAACAGAGTAGCGATATCTCACAGTCACAGTCCATTTGCAGCACTGGCTCTGGTATTATGTACAGTTATTGTCATCAGTCAGTCTGTGCGGTCTGTGTAGCAGATGAATCCACTAATGCATTCAATATTTACACATCTGTAGTTGATTTATACATCATTATGTCTGTGGGAAATACAATACGAATCTGCCTCGCTCCAGGGGCTTTCAATGCAGCCTACACTGATGTGTTGAGGTAGTTAGCTGTAATTTGGCTGTTGGCAATATTATTGACGGAAGACAACGTGTCTCTCAGTCTGTGTTAGTGCATCAGGAGAAAAGGACTTCCCAGTCTGAGGGGCCAGACCAGATAGGAGGGGCTCTGCCAGCAAAGGTACAGCTAGTTTTTGAGCCTTTCTAACCACGGGAGGGGATTCTACACATGCTGTTTACTGAGAGGCCGTGCACCTTACAGTGCCAGGTGTGCTTGTTGACAGCAGAATGTTGCTAATGCTGTAATGGCACAGATGAGGAGGGGTTCCAAATAGAAGAAGCTTATGCAACTGAAAACTACGGCTCTGTTCCAAAACGTGGGTACCTACGTGGGGAGCATTTTAAGGCAACGCATGCATCTAGCTCCAAATGTAGAGATGGTGTGATGTGATGAGGAATATCCATTAGAAATACAGTACTGTGCAAAAGTCTCAGGCCACTAGTATTTTCACCAACAAAAAATGGTTTTAAGACGGTTATTTCTATTGTTTTCAGTAGTGTGTCAGTTGGAAATATCAGTTTACATTTCCAAGCATTATTTTTGTCATTAATTGTAATAATGCAGTGAGATTATTGCTCCACACAGAGATCTGATCTGATCATCATCCAGTCTGTCTGGAATGACAGGAAGTAACAGAACAAACTGAGACAGACTAAATCCAGAACTGTAGCAATGTATCCACGATGCTTAAAAAAAAACCTTTTTAGGCTAAGTTTTAGACACTCGTGTGAAAATGCTGTAAAATGAGAATAAACATATTCAAAAATATGTTTTGTTTAAATTTTTTTTTTAATTGATCAGTTAACTTCTAGCAACTAAATCAAATAAATGTTTGGTAAAACAGCTTCTGTTCTGAGGTACACATGCCCATAGTTTTCAGCTGGATTTCCAGGTAGGTTACAATTAATGACTCTCTTCTGCAAAAGATAGAAATAACTGACTTAAAACCATTTTTTGTCGCTGAAAATACTAGTGGTCTAAGACTTTTGCCCAGTACTAATATTGTAGAATTTATAAATGAGATGTAATGACTCCTTTAAACATAAAAAATAAGGATTTTTAAACATCACATACAAATATTACATTATTAAAATTATATAAAATCTTTCATTATATTTTCAATTCTGCTATATTTCAAGGAGGAGGGGGTCCATTAAAAAAAAAAAAAACTTTAAATATAGTTTTAAAATGTAAAAATTAGATTCAACATCTAATTTTAACCATGAAAAATTAGCATAGAAACATTATTTTAATTCAATTTAAGTTTATTTACAGTATATAGCGGTTTTTACCATACAAATTGTTGCAAAGCAGCTTTACAGGAAATTAGGTTTCTAAAAAATGTTTATATTTTGAAGATATGTGATATATTTAACTTTTTTATTTAAAATTTGGTCATTCTGTTGTCTGAGGGTTGGCGTCTTCTGAGGTGTTCTGAGAGGGTTGACATCATCTCTTCCCAGGTGTTCCGTCATCTCAGATCATTGAAGGGTTGGATCCAGCCTGAAGCTTGCAAAATTCCTAGTTACCACAGGATTATTTTATAAAGTAAAGAATAAATATTTGCTACCCTAGATTGTGGATGAGGTGAGAGAAATGTTGTGTAAATTATAGTTAGTTAAACCGAATATATCCTTTAAACCTGAAAATAAAAGTTTAAGGGCTTTAAAACATTTAAAATAAACAATCATTTAAAACCTACCTGTAGGTCTATTTTAGTAAATAAAATCCATCCAGTACAGTGATAAACCATATTTATCCATGACATTTTTAGCGACTATATGTTCACTATATATAGTGAAAGTGTGGATAGACAATATTGAATCACATATGAAAATAGTTTCTCAATACGATTTTCATGAGGAGCACTATTTTTGTGATTGCTGCATATGTCAAATGTTGCCTTAAAAGGCTGCTTCCTATGTAGAGAGTAAATAGCATTTCACTTGGTTTTGGAACAGATCCTACGTGCATATAGAAGAATACATGTGGGATTCTGTTTTTTACATTTAGTAAGTAGTCATTTAGCAGTCATTCTGTCCAAAGTGACTTGCACATATTTTCTGAAGCGATGATGGCAACAGTAGTCTGGTTACTAGCCCTGAGCTTTAGCCATTATGTGTCACCCCCATCACCACCACCATAAATACAAACTATGTTAAATGCAAAAAGAAAAAGCATAACAGATACAATGCCGTGTAATGTTTTTGTTATGGACTAAAAGGATTTTGAGGGGCTATATGCAGGTTGTCTGAAATTTCAGAAAATTGATTATATGCATGAATAGCACTCTCTTAAGTAATGTGTTATAAGAAAAATCTGTGTTTGTGGTATGAAATATGAGTGTATTGCTTTTGTTTTTTGTGTCTTACTCATTTCACGGCTCAGGACCGTCCGGCAATGCAGCTGTACCAGCCTGGTGCTAGAAACCGCAAGCGAATGGGCTCTGGGAACAAGACTTTTGACTTCCCACCAATCTCTCCTGAACACGGAGGAGAACACTGCTACAAGACGGTCATTGGCACAGGCTCAGAGAAGAGTGTTGACGAGTAAAAAAAAAAAGACAGGAAGAAGTTTACTTTCAGAAGCAAGGGTCATGCCAGTATAGCAAGAAACAGTCAAGATCAACCGTGTTTTCTGTTTCCTGAGTCAATGTGTGGGTATAGTGCATTGAAATCCCCTCTTAATATTTTATACACAATGTCAGCAGTGTCATAAATCTAAAATAATCGGCTTCTGTACGTTTATCAAGAGTCCACATCACTTCATTGACAACGATACCTCAGATCAGATTTGTATGCCTTTTGTAGTGCAAGAAATGGTTTCCGTTAAACAAATGAATATATATATATATATATAGATAGATAGATGATTTTACTGTAAAGAAAGCAGTGTGTGTTGTGAAATCTGTATTTTCAATATATGTAATGGGGATGGGGAATAGAGACATATTTTTTCTTTAAGAATATAAAAACGCTACATTGAAACGTTTAAGCATGCAACTCTTCATTTTACACTTTCACACTGTAATGCCTTTGAATGATGCCTCTATTTCCCTGGTGTAAAGACATTGTGGTTTTTCTGTATTAACAAATACATCTCACAACAGGATACAGCAAATGTCAGAGCATCGTTTCACTTGCGGGCCAATAAGAACAATTGTTTGTTAAAACCATTTTCCGTTAGGTCAAAGAACATGTTTTGTGATATATATGAACAGAGTGCATGAAGTTTCAGTCATTCAGTGGTGGGACGTTACATGGGGTCACACGCCTTACCTTTGATTTGCACTTAAAGATCCCGTCTGTTAGTACAATAACCCACAGGTTTTTAGAATTAGAATTTTAGAGTCCCACCAAAAAAATGAAACTCTGTAGAATACTTTAAAAATGTGATACTGTATTTGATGGATTGACCATTTGTGTACAATAAAGATATATGATTATATAAAGTATTATTTGAATGTCATCATTATTTCTTATGGTTTTTCTAACTTTACATGTGTAACTTTTATTTTGACGTATACACTGATTGAATTTGACATGTGTATCTTTTGTTTAAAACAAATGAAATGAACAAAAAGAAATTCAATTTTATAAAATGACAAACTTTGCAGTTTTTCCCCTGCAATTACTTTCTCTTGTGCAACTGAAATAAATCCTTAAGCAATAACTTTTTCTCAAGGCTGGATTTCTCGAGATTTATGGCTTTTACTTGCAAAACAGCTCAGCAGCTGAGCACCGCTCTTTGTGAGTCAACTCTAAACCAGAATCAGTTTGTACTGAAAAGATAGAAATTAATGTAATTTGCAGTTTATCATACTACTACTTTAGTTCCCACACTTTTAGACTGAGAAAACAAGTCATAATGTCTTCCTGTGTCTTTCGCTACATGACTTCTTACCTCTAATTTTACTTAGTCTGGTTTTCACATACCCACCTTTTTTTTTCACAGCTCTCTTGAGTATTCATGCAAGATCCTATAGTGTCACTAATAGCAGTTATCTATAGTCAATCGTTAGTAAAAGCAAACCGCAGTTTCCCTTAATCCAAAATTAAAATGTATTCTTGGTCAGTGTGTCTAATAAAATGTATGAATAGCAGAAATAAAAGTTGAGCTCACAAAGCAAACAGGATGCTTCACAGGAATGACGCTGCTAAAACCCCCCAAATGAGTTTCTGCATTACAGTTTCCCTCTTTGTTTTTCTATCGTAAAAATCTGTAAATAAGATCATTCTTTGTATTTATACATATTCACATGGGATTTTACAGGCCTGACCAAAGGAACACTGAGGTTACGCATCTGTAAGTGCCCTGCTGAAAATTTGAGGTAATTCCAAAGTGAATTATTCATTTCACAGATGGATTGCGTGGGACCACTTGTGCTTGACGAAGAAAGGTGTGTGCCTTTATTTTACTGGTTTATGTGGGGTCTAGCCTCCACCACATCCTACCACATCAGTTTCTCCTTAGCAGGTATTTCAAAATCCAATCCAACTAAATTTTAAAACACACACACACATCATTAATGAGAAAGAGAAACTGCAAAACAATCATGACATTAGAGGAACTTGCTGTAAATTCAGTTTTGTTTTTGAATATCACTGAAGCGATGAATTAGTTGTTATACATTTGATTTGAAACCTTCTTGGGAATTTAATACGTTTATGATATTTTGGAAGCATTGAATATGTCGTTACATTTCACATACATCCAAGCTTGATATATTTTGTTCTAAATGAGTAGTCAGGCGGTGTACTTCCTCTCATCAAGAAGTTTCCTGAGTCTAACAGTCATGCCAGATTAACTGCCATCATCGCACGAGGGAAGTCGCACATGCTTCTTGAGGTAACGTACACAAGCCTGATATTGATTTTTTATTTCCTAAACACGTGCAGATATACGAGCCGCTGCGATAGTCGTCATGCGGCTTTCCTTTAAATATTCTTGCAAATTCGGGTTTTAGTGAAAATGTACATTTTGTACATATTCTCTGCTGTCAGTTAGGAAGGAGGAGTTGTTACCTGAACGCTTCTGCTGTTGTCGAAGTAGAACTGTGTGATGGTTCACCGAACGGGCGCTCTCACAAAATCTCAGTCCAAAATGACGACGATTTTAAACGTTCCAACAGAATCTCCAATTGATACAAATACAACAAATATAACATTTAAAATATAATAACACTTTTTTTTGTGAGAGAGACTGTGTTAGACTCAGTTAAAGATTTACTGATCATACTATCAATGTCATTTCACAACAGAGGGCTCTTTTTGTTTTGACTACTATCAGATGAGTCATGAGTCATGTACACCTCATGAGTGATGAGAAAGTAGCCTAGTGTGAGTTTGCAAACAAATTGTAGCCTGGGCCTGTTTTATGTTTTCTCCACTGTAAAACAGGAACCAGTGGACTTAATTCTAAAAATGAGGATTTATAGCAAAACCCAATTTACAATATGTGTGTTTATCTACAGTAGCCGTCGATTTATATGGTGTTTTTAAGCATTTTTCAATTGATATATTTTAGTTAAATTCCGTGCTACCTTCTTTCTGCTTCTTGAATTTGTGTTTGATAGCTGTTTTACAATTTTAATTTCGCTGACAAGTTTAGAAAAAGTTTAATATTTAATAGCAGGTTTCACTGTGACAACTCACTCCATATAGTTTCTAACAGGCCCCATTAATGTGGTAATATGTGTTAATGAACTTTGGCAAAAACTGTGAGAATGTTTAAGGTTTTTGTAGCTGAGGTGGTTTGTGGTTATATGGAAACTAACTAGGCCGGTATGAAAAAAACAAACATATTCAGAACTATCGAGCAAGTGTGGCAACGACCCGCAGCTAGATTATCTTCACATAGGTATGGTTTCACTGCAAAAAACATGTTACGTAAAGCCGCGCTTGAAACGCCCATATAAAATGGATGGAACTGATGGACTTCAAGTATAACATGAAGCTAGTGTTTAGCAGAAAAATCAAATAGCCATTGAAAAAAAAGCCAATGATAATGCCTTAAATAGGTAATGAACAATGGTTAAGCTAAATGGGTCGATTACTCATTATGTTCTTCTAAAGCTGTATGACTTTATTTCTTCTACCGATAGACTGAAAGTCCGCAATGTCCAATCTTTTTTGGACCTCAGCACTCCAGCAGTCTTCAAAATATCTTCTTTAGTCCTCTGGAGAAGAAAGAAAGACATACTGTACATGTTTTAAACAAAATGAGATGAATAAATGATAACTGGATGTTATATCTAAATATGCAAATGGTGGCTTATTTAATCAAATGTTGTGATTTTTTTTTTGTTTCATTCTGTTGACATACAGTCAAAGGTATTTACAGAGGAGATCTAGGAAATCTCTTTTTATCACTCCATGAACACGAAAATGTCCCACTTAGTTGGCCTTAACTACTGTGTACTTAGATTGAATTTATCAGTTGATCCAATGCAGTTATTGTGATAATAGTACTTATCTATAAAACATACCTGCATGTAATTGCACCCGTAATGAATTTCTGTAATTATATATATAATTACACTGTTGTCACATCCTTTACACCTTAACCAACACTTAAACCTACTCTGAAAGCTGAAAAATAAGCTTTTCATTGATGGAATAAAAGGGCGATGCATATTACTAATTTAAAAAATCAAGTTTTGATATATTTATATTTACAATCTTTACTTTATATCCTATTGGTTTTTGATATAAAAGAACAAAAGTTGTATGTATTACATAAACTGAACAGAAAATAAACCCCACTTCATCGCTTAATGTACTTTTCTAATGCAGTCCCTTGCGAAGCATGCTGGCAACACTCCATAAGTTACGGCGTCAAAAATGATTCAAGAAGTTTTAATGTAAATGATTTAGGTAAACTTCATATTGAAATATATTCAGTATTTTAATGATTAAACTAAACAAGCATGCAGCGTTGGCATGTAGTGTTTTAGCGCAAGTCTGCTTTAGGCTGCACAAAATTCAAAGAATTATAATAAAGCAGAAAATAAATGACTCAAGAGCGTAGGGTTGACTTTTAGACCGAGCTGGGAACACATTTTACCCACTAACTTTAAGTGTTCAGTTTGAGTATGCAGAAAGGTGGTGTACCCATAAGTTGCCATCATGACCTCAAAAAGGGCTCATCAAGTCTATGAATATCTTTTAAAGAAACAAGGGCACTGTTTCAGAAAACATTATTTGATGTAAAGCTACGAAACTAATGCCCACCCCTACAATTTCAATCTGTGCAAGACAGCCGCATGAGAGCTGCAATGACTATCAAATCTGATGCTGGCACACGCTGTGGCATTAAAATTATTTTTCACTTCCTTTGAAAAAACACAAAAAAAGTCCCTTGCTCGAAGCTCTATCCGTGTGAATCATTTCAGTCAACATTTATGAGACAGGTCTGAGACTTACGACGTACCGCCGTGATTTGTTGGTTATATGTGCCATCTTGCGCTGTGTGTACCTGCTGAAGAAGCATGTTTGGAAAGCCTAAGACCTGGCCTCACACTTCCTGTTCACAGACTTACACCCAATCTATGTGACTGTGTGAAGCAGCATCACATTTACAGTGTCTCTTTCCTGTGTAACTGCAGGGAGAAGTCTTTTCAGAAAAGCCAATGTCTGGTGCATCTTAAAAGTAGATACTAAAATAGTATTTTATTTTATTTTTAGAATGAAAGGAGTAGTTCACCCAAACATGAAAATATTGTCGTCATTTACTCAACCTCAAGTAGTTCCAAATCTGAATGAACTTCTTTGTTCTGCCGAACACAAAAGAAGATATTTTGAAAAAAGTCTGTAAACAGGTATACACTCTAGTGTATAGGCTTCCATATTCATATTCCATATTCCATATCAGTCGATGGTGACCCAAAACAGCCTGGTTACAAACTTTCTTCAAAAGATCTTCCTTTGTGTTCATCAGAATTGGAACTAGAATTGTAATTTTTTGGTGAACTATTCCTTTAAGTAAAATTATAATGAGCGACTTATATTTTATTTAGAATTTATTAATTAAATTGTAAGTTATAATAATAAATGATGTTAATATTATGAACAAAAATATTTAAATGCTTATATAAAATATTTAAATAAATTAAATTATACATAAATGTTGACACTTTTCTTTGAACATTCAGTCTCAGAAATGAAAATTGTAAAAAGTTGTCACCGCAGTGGTACCTTTTCAAAATGTACTAATATGTGCAATTAAGTACTACTATATACATTCTAGAATCTAAAAAAAGTCACTAATATGTATTGGGGGTAAATAAGGTCCAAAATGTACTTTATCCCAGCTTTTGTACCTTTTTTTCCCAGCCTGGGCTCATGAAAATGCCTATAAATGGTATGCCAAAAAACAAAAACTAGTGGTATTGAAATGCAAAAATGAACTTTTTTTTGTGTGCAAATAGGAAACTTGTTGCCGTGCTTATGATACACAGTTTTCACGTACATATGATACACATCTACGCCGTAACCCAAATCCTACCCTTTGAGCAGCCTAAACACGCCAAAGTCAGTTTTTGCATATCTATACCATGGGTTTTTGTTTTTTATGTGTCGTATTATTCATACACACTTTCATGAGGTTGGGTAGCATTTTCTGATAAAAGTGTAAAACCTATATCCATTATAATCTACAGTATATATCAATTATATATCATAAAATCATTTTTGTTTTTTTTAAAGGAATCTCAAACAAAGCACGTAAACTTCACCTACAGTGTAAAAATATACATTTGTCAAAGTTGTAAATAAAATAGGTTTTTGGGGTACTATATTATACTATATCTCTTTTCTTTTGTAATCATTTGTGAAATTTTTTAGCAGTTATTTCTACACGCAAACTTTTTTTTACAACAAATAAAACTAACCAACAATGCAGATGTTTATCACAATTTGAGGTTAAAGTGGTGAAATCACAGTAGGATGTGTAATCTCTCTTTCTCTTTAATTAGGTTGGAAAACAACCATGAACTACAGCATTAAAATGGACAATGCCACCTTGGCCATGTTTGACAACAAACTGGCCAGTGAAATTGTGTCAGTCATCTATGTCCTCGTGACTCTTGCCAACCTGAGCGGTAACGGCATCTCCCTGTTTCTGTTACTCATGCGCACCTCTCCGAAAACCCCCTCCATCATCTTCATGATCAACCTCACCGTCACTGACCTGATAGTGGGCACTGTGCTTCCCTTTCAGATTGCTTACCAATTGCAGGGCTACAACTGGACTTTGGGCAAGGGCATGTGTAATGTACTGACGGTGGTTTTCTTCGTTAACATGTACTGCTCCATTTTATTCATGACTGCTATCAGCGCCGACCGCTACCTGGGGATTGTGAAACCGATGCGCTTCAGAGAGATGAGGGAGAGGAAAAGGTACGCAGTCGTTACCTGTATATTCATATGGATTCTAGTCCTTATGATTCTGTCCCCGCTGGAACGCACAGACCTGACATATAGAGTAGAAGAGCGCAATATCACCACATGTTTTGATGTATTGAGGAAGGACATGCTCTCAAGCACTGCTCAGTGGGCGTGCTTCCTTTTTGGAATGTTCATCATCCTCTTCCTCTTTCCATTCGTCATAACAGTGTATTGTTACATTAACATCATCTACGTCCTGGTCAGGAGGAGCAATAGTCAACAGAAAGGCCGTGCTGTGCAGTTGGCATGCATCGTTCTGTCGGTGTACATTTTTTGTTTTGCTCCCAATAACATATTGCTCTTGGCCCACTCAATCTCAAGGCTTTTCTACGACAAGTCTCTCTACATCTACTATAAACTCTCCCTGTCTCTCAGCTGCATTAATAGTTGCATAGATCCGTTTATTTATTATTTTGCATCGAAAGAGTTTCGTCGGAAGCTTAGGCAAATGCTGAGGTTGCAGACTCTCAGTACTGGAGAGACACAAATGATTGAGGGTCATAGAGAAAGCTTTTTCTCTGGGCGCACAAATTGCGATGCAAATGAAGACTGTGATAATTTTTGACGTTTTATTTAGTTTTGTTTTTTTTACATGACTTTTAGAGGAGGGGGAAATGTCACGATTCAGATTGGCAGCGGCCACATGAGCGCTGTTAAATGAGTCAGAGCACAAGTGCTAACCGCTAGGCCGCAGCTTTGAAACAAATGTTTATAACAAAATATTTGTAAATGCAAAACTAGACAGGACAACTTCCTATATTTTGTTTTCTTGTTATCGTTTGGTAGCATTTAGCTTTTGTTCTGTTTTGATTTCCTGGCTGAGCAGCTGAGGAAAAGGGCGCTGCTCACATGCATTCAGCCCGCGTGATGTTATGTGCTTTTTTTTTGGTATCAGATAACCAAGTTCCTATTCACTGAAACTTTGACATATTTGTTTTGTACATTGATGTGTGGTTAGACTTAGCAGCATCTTCAATACGTTCTGATTTGACTGAAGTGCACAGACTTAATGTGGCAGCTATTTTAGATGTATGGCTAACCTGTAAATGATTTTTTTATCCTGTAAAAATATGCAGTTATTGTTTGGTTAAAAAAACTCATTTTCATTTCTTTAAACCAAACTGTTTGAATATTTATTTTACTTAAGCTGTTTATAATGTGCCTTTATTTTTACATTCTAATTCGTTTTATGTTTGTTGTATTATTTGTCTTGTATCGTGCATTCAATTTGTCATATAAAATGTAATAAATACATCTGAAGTCATTGATTTTGTGCTGTCATTCTAAGGTCAAATAGAACATATGGCCTAATCAGCAAAATAAATGTTACAACCAGCTGTTTTTTATTTTTATTTTTTTGTTAGGCTAATTGTTCTGAGAACCTAAACCACAGATATGTCACAGCGAGGTCAAGATTTTCTTTCAGTTCCTTTGAAACTGAGAACTATGGCATGCCAAGAGAGGCACTGTGCACATGCACTGAACAAATGGAATAAAAAAAGAAAAAAAAAATCAGTGACCTCAGTGGAAATTAAATAGCTTCCAGGAAATTTATATAAGTGCTCTCAGACCGATGTGAGATACATAACTGACTGCTGAAGAAAATAGCCAGTGCAATGCACAAAAAGGAAATAAAGCAGTTTGCAAATGCCACTTCAAAGTGCACTACGGCAGGTGATGTTATGGTTCAAGTGAGAGAAAGCAGAGAGTCTTTTCTATTACAGATGCGTTCATCTGTAGTGAAATGATTTGGAGAGTGTTTGAAGTTGTCTAGACAGAAGCACACACACAAAGTATATATACACAGACACACGCCAAACCACCAAGTACTGTATGTTGGTAAATGTAAAAAAAAAAACATGTACAGTAAATAATCTGGATTAAGATTACTCAAAATAATAAAGATAAAGCATGTTTCTAAAACTGATGGCTGTAGGCTGAGATGAGTTGAGAAGATAGGAAGCTTCCAAATGCAAGACGAACTTAAAAAACAAAACATTTATTAGAATAGTTTAAAGGTTTCTTATAAACCTTTTCATTAGTCTACTGGTTTATGGATATTTTTAATGTAATTCCCCTTTGACTCAACATCTTTGTTAATATGATACAGCTAACCACTAAAATTACACCAACTCTTAATATTTCGAAGTAAGTCACCATATGTTCCCCTTTTCCCATGCAGCGGTTTTCTAAATCAACAATACGTTTTTGCTTTGTTTTTATACCCCACTCTCCAACATAATCGTAATCTAATGAGACCTTTAGCAATGCATGCCAATGCAGTTTCTTGAGCTTAGTTCTGAGGGGAAATTCTAAATGAATTAGCAGTATACCTAATGTAACTACTGATGTAACATTTCTGTTTAATATTGGTGCTTGCAATACAACAGTCATTTCCCTTTACACTCCATTTACTTTTATCAGTTTTTTTTTATTAATTTAAGGAAAGAATACGGAGTTGGCATTTAAAAGATGTTTGTATATAATTAACAAAATATCAACCACATACATTATGTCAGCTGAAAACAGATTACAAATGTGGAATTATATTTTTGCTTTGTATATTCAATCAATATATTGTGAATTATATTGCTTCATATGCTCAATCAATATATTCAGCTTTAAGAAATATTTTAGTTAAAGCCAGCAAACTGTGCCTTTGTATTCTGTATGTGTGTGCGTATGTCCTCTCTATTCCTTCTCTCTCTGGACACTGTATAATTTCTGCAGAAATTGCAACAGAGGGCCCAAGGACGAACTGTCCGTACCAAGGCAAGGACACTGCCAGTATCACAGAAAGCACCTGTGATGATGAAAGGATACCAGAGGGAGGATCCACGAGAAAATCAAGAATATAAATCTGTGTTTTTGCTTTGTGAGGCATTCTGGACTGCCCAGATGTCATGTTTGTGTCAGTTCTGAATCCTGAGCTCAGACTCAATTATTCTGATTCTTATTAAATAACTTTTAGAGTAATTTCGTTGTATAGTCTCATCATTGGCAAAATCAAAGAACTGGGGGGGAAACAATTCCAAGAGAAAGGAAAATTCCCAAAACAAAGACAAAAAGTAAAAGTAAAAGACAAAAACAGAAGAACTTGAAGGTAAGACATTTAATCACCAATTAGGCTATAGTATACAAATTGTGTTTTTGGTCTACTAAAATAGGTCTACTTGCTTGTTTATTTTCTGTCAATAAAATGGGGTTTGGGTCATTTTAAAATTATAAAAAACAAACAAACAAACAAACAAACAAGAAAACGTGGTAAGCTTACAGAGAAAATAAATTCATGACAAAACAATCATTGTTTTTAGTAGAGTCATATTCAAAATGTCCTAAAATAATTCCTTCGAAAGTATTTGATAACGTTACGTCTCGGAAAAATGAAACCTCACTTCATTTACACGTGGTAACGCAGAAGTGTTGTGACGTTTTTAGAGCAGGGCATGTAACTGCGCATGCGTGTGGTAGACTCCGCCTCTTCAGGATCTCTGCCTGTCAGTGAGTGCGCTGCGTTTAGGGAAACCCAAAGAGTCCAGTGGAGCAAGGCTTTCCAGGTAAATGCTTAAAAAGAATAAAGGTACATTAATATTGACCTATCTCATATGTGTGTATTTTGCTAACGTTACTCCTGAATATATTAGTGTCCAAACATGAATGAATATCGCTTTACGTCACGCTAAGTTCTTGCATGAACACACTGCTGTAAGTATAACTAAACTAAATACAACTCCAATGCGGCTTCATTGTCCTTAGCATTAGAAATTAATATACTGATATTGCTGGTTGAGCATATGCAGTTATGATTTTGCTGTAAAAGCCCATCTCCAGGTATTAAACGTATTTTTTTTATTTTTTTTTTGGCTATGGCTAATTTTGACAACCCCTATTTTCCCCTTGATTCCCAGGATAGACCTCTGGAAGTGACAGAAAGGAGAGAGACAACATGCTGTTAAATCCAGTAATATCCAAGTTGAGTGGAAAGCTTGTTGTCCTGGCAAGCTCATCTCCACGACGTCTGGAGATTTTATCTAATGCTGTAAGTGTTTTTGGTTATTTGTGTTAGTTTTTACATGGATAATGAACTGATCAGTGCATTTCTCTCCTTCTTCTGCATCGACGAGGCAGGGTTTACGATTCGAAGTGGTTCCTTCTTGGTTTAAAGAAACACTGGACAAATCCCTGTTTAAGAACCCGTATGACTATGCGGTGGAGACAGCCAAACAGAAGGCTTTAGAAGTGGCTCACCGAATGCCATTTGTAAGTTGTATGTTTCTGTATGTGAGAAAGCAAATTTTAGTTTCTCACCATTCACAATGTCCCCTTTATTCTGCATACATGCTGGATTCAGAAACACTTGAAAAGGCCGGATATTGTTATTGGAGCAGACACTGTTGTAGTAAGTAGCTGTAAAATATAAAAGCCTACATACATCTGTCCTGGAAACTACCTTTTTTAAATTTGTCCTTTCTTTTCATCCTCAGACAGTTGATGGCTTGATCTTGGAGAAGCCTACAGATAAACAAGATGCTTACTGTATGCTGTCAAGGTGCAGTTTTGGTTTTTGTTGTCTCAAGTGAGGTGTTTATTGCACTGATTCAGAAACGGAAATATATTGAAATGATTGTATTTCAGGTTGAGTGGCAAGGAACATAGCGTCTTCACGGGTGTAGCTATTGTTCTCTGCCATGACAAGAGTGGTAAGTGAAAGTTGAATGCATTTATTTTTACAATTAAAGACTTGTATTTTAAAAATAGATTCATCATTTTAAAGATAAATCTTTGTTCTTTGCAGGTTCCGATACAGACTACAAAGTGGTCGATTTTTATGAAGAGACAAAAGTGAAATTTGCTGAATTATCTGAGGAGATGCTCTGGGAGTACGTCAACAGTGGAGAGCCCATGTAAGTTTATGTGTATCGGTTTTCATATGTTAAATGCATTGAAGGTTGCGATCACGTTTGCTGAGCGTGTTCAGTAAATTTGAACTTGTTGAACCTGTGGAATTTGGACCTTTGTAGAGTTGTGTTTGCTTTGACGTGTTGAAAATGATGGGGGGAAATTCAACAAAGTACATTTTTGAGCAAGGGAGTCCACTTTGAGTAAATAAATCCATGTTCTGTACTCTGTGCAAATTCTTATCAATGATGAGACTAAGAGATTTATATGTGCTTGACAGGGACAAGGCTGGTGGGTACGGGATCCAGGCTTTGGGTGGCATGTTGGTGGAGTATGTGATTGGAGATTTTCTTAATGTGGTTGGCTTCCCCCTTAACCACTTCTGCAAGCAGCTGGGGTTGATTTTTAACAGCCCACCTGATAGTCCAGCCCATAAAGTCAAAAGGGAATCGGATGAGTCTTGGACTCTGGTGAACAGCCTTTCTGAAGGTGCTGCAAATGGGGAGGTTAAGCTATTGGAAAACGGTAAAGATGACAGTCGGTCATCAATGCAAGAACAGAATGTGATTGGGCCGGAGTGCAGCAGACCGGACGTCCCCCATGGTATCATTAGCTTACTGGATGGATTCAAAGCTTCAAAGGTAGTCATGATTCTTTTTTTTGTGGTAGAAATTCATCAATTGTTCATAAAAGAATACAGGTTTAGACCAAGACATGATGAGTTAATAATGACTTTTGTGTGAACTATACCTTTAAAGGGAATTTAAATTGGATGTTTATCTGCTTACCCCAAGGGCATACAAGATGTACAATATCTCACAAAAGTGAGTACACCCATCACATTTCAGCAACAATGTTCGTATTTCAATACTGAAACTGGGATATATATTAGACTAGTCAATGTGCAGCTTGTTTAGAAGTACAAATTTACTCCGCATATAGCCATTATTGTCCAAACAACTGCCAACTAAATAAGCACACCCTAAGTGAACATGTCAAAATTGTTGGGGCACCATTGTTATTAAGCACTACCTTAATCCTCCTGGGCATGGCATTCAGCAGCAGAGCTGCCCAGGTTGTTGTTAGCATCCTCCTCCACTCCTCCATAATGACATCATAAGGCTGCTGGATGTTAGACACATGGTGCTTCTCCACCTTCCGTTTGAGGGTTCACGTCGGGAGACATATTTGGCCACTCCATCACCCTTACCTTCAGCATCGCCATTGCATCCTGGCAGCGTGTTTGGGGTCGTTATTATGATGGAAACCTGGCATTTGGCCCAGTTTTTCATGGGAGGGCATCACGTTCTCCTTCAGAATGTCACAGTACATGTTAGAATCTGTGTTTTTCAGTTTCAAAAGGGCCTCACTCTGTGATGACAGCCATGCACACCTACTTGTTTCAGTGTGATGTGTATGGTCTAAGCACTGGCAAGCTGATTTTCCACTTCTGCAACCTTTAAAGCAACGCTGGCAGCACTCATGCGTCTGTTTTTAAGTCATCTTCTGCACTTGATGCACAGCAGGAGTACCTAATGTCTTTGATCGAGGCAAAGGAAAACCTCTGTATGACACTGGCCATTGTACTGTGACTCAGTTTCAGAGTGCTACCAAATTTCTTCTAGCCTAGGCCATCTTTGTGGAGCGCAACAGTTCTAATTCTCTAATCCTCTTTTCTTTATTTTTTTGCCATGAGGTGCCACGTTAAACATTATGAGAGAAATGTTGTAACTGCTCTAATACAGAATTATACAAATACACAAATTTCACAAAAGTCCTGTCGAACAGGAAAAGTACACGAACATGATAAATAGGACATGGCTTTGCATGGTTAAACAAAGTATAATTGTCATCACTTCTGTTGCCAGATTTTTACAATGAAGGCTGTATGTTGAGTTATTTTCAGAGGACAGTAATTGCCTACTTTAGTTGCTGAAATGTGAGGGGTGCACTCTCTTTTGTGAGATACTAGGTGACTTTGTTTATAACTCAAACATCATACATGCATACATACAATCATACATTGATGTGCAACAACACATCTTCGTTTGTGTCCCACTGAAGAAAAATGTCACCTACATCTTGGATGCCTTGGGGATAAGCAAATAAACATGCAATTTTAATTCCTGTAATATTTTAACTTAGTTTAGCTATTATGCCCTTAGTGCATTCATTTACACATTAAAATACAAACGCTTGGCATGATTGAGCAATGGGGAAATGTGTGGTAACTGTTCTGCAATGCATTTGTTTGTCAGACCCTATTCACAGCATCCAAACTGAAGGTGTTTGATGTATTAAACTGCTCTAACAGTCTGACGTTAGAAGAGGTAGCTGGCCAAATCAACGCCTCTGTTTTAGGCACCGAGAGGCTTTTGGAAGCTGCTGTCTCTTTAGGGCTTCTAGAACGTGTCAAACAGCAAAATACCAGTGGTAAGACTTACGTACTGGGTTTTTACTCGCATAAATGGTGTTGCTGTCATAGAAATCACATGTGGTTTTCCTAAATGCGAGTTCTGAAACCTCTAAGCTCATTGTTCATTTATAACTTACAAGCACTATCTCTGTTCATTAAAACAAGGCACTCGCATGCATTTCCTCCTACTGATTGTTGTCATGTCTGGAGGTGGACTGTAAATGTAACATTGTTTATTGTCTGTTGCAGTGTATAGAAATACAGAACAGGCGATTCGCTTCCTGGTATCAGACAGCCCAGAGTCATTGCGTGGGTACATTCTCCACTGCAATGACATGGTGTGGCCTCTCTTCAGCCATCTAGAGAGCGCTATCAGGGAAGGCACCAGCCAACATGAGCGAGCATTTGGGAAAAAGAATGAGGATATGTTTCAGGTAAATGCATCTGCTTATATCACCTATGGGTCATGCATTTTCAAAAGCTATTGACATTTTAGTATTGACTAGAACTGCTTTGTTGTTTTCTAGGATGCCTACTACAGTAAAGACGAAGTTAAGATACGATTCATGGATGCAATGCACAGCATTGCAAGGGTGACTGGAAAAGATGTGGCAACAGCGTTTGATCTTTCTTCCTATAAAACAGCATGTGACATTGGAGGTATACAATTTTAACCTCAAAAATAAGAGACAGATGGTAAAATTTTTAGGTAATTAAATTAATGATATACTGATTAATCAAACGCGGTTAAGCAGTGTTTCTGAGCTTTTAACTCTCCAAAAGCGACCGCTAGTGGCAAAGAAGGAATTGCGTTTTCGTTCAGACCAATGCTAAAATCAAGTTTTCTCAGGTCTCTGCCAGCAACAAGTGGGCGGGCAATATGCTAATGTTTCATTTTGAAGTCAACATGAAACAGCTTGGGACTCTAAAATGACTCATTTCAATGATTTAGACTCTTTTAAGAGACAATAACTTCATAGGTGGTGCATTTTTAGATTAAAAACTTTGCAGGATGTTTACATTCGCTTAGAGCTGTTACACTGCATGAAAGGTATTTTTCAAAAATCCATAACAGGGGCACTTTAATATTTCAAAGTAAAATATATTTTAAAATCACTAAAATAAAATATTAAAAAAGTAATGAAATATTAATGAAACTAATGGGAAGAAAACAATGAAAACATATTCTCTCTGCTTTTTTAATGTTCAGGATTAT
Source organism: Enteromius paludinosus (assembly GCA_032361165.1). NCBI lineage: Eukaryota > Metazoa > Chordata > Actinopteri > Cypriniformes > Cyprinidae > Enteromius > Enteromius paludinosus. Next base: position 2,567,535 of record JAUMHQ010000315.1, on the reverse strand, counting down.
TCAACATTCCTCACTATGTGACATAAAAAAAAACAGATCAAAACATTGCGTGTCTGACTTCCCATTTAGACGTGAACGAGTGACCACAAGAACACACAGATAAGATTTGCAGAAACCACCGTCCCACTGCTGTCTTGCATAATTTGAGATTTCACTAGAGCATAGTGCATGCATATTTTATTTTGAAAGAGCTTGTTCTCAAAATCTGCTTATCTGAAAAAGAGTTGCAAGCTTGTTGTGCACATTAGAAATGCTTCCAATTACTAGTTCACTCAAGGGCTTTTTATGCCAAGGACATCCGTATTTATAGCATGCTATTTATTCTCTTTACCTGCTTTGACCTAAATTTAAGACTAGAATTTATTTCCTCACCTACAGAAAAAGTAAGCAACTTTAAAGGTACTTAAAGGGCGAAGGGTTTCATTTCTATGACGCTAGAGTAACTAAATAGAATCATAAAAAAAATGTCAGCCTTCTTTCTTTGTTTGGATCCTTAAAAAACAATTGTTTCATAGTTTATGCTAAAATATTAAGCAGCAAAACTTTATAACATTGATAATATGAAGAAATGTATCTTGAGCACCATATCAGAATATTGGACTGACTTTCGAAACACCGTGTGACACTGAAGACTGGAGTAATGGTTGCTGAAAGCTTTGACTCATAGGAATAAATTGCATTCTGAAATGTATTGAAATAGAATATGGTTACTTTTAATAAAAAATATGTCCACGGTATTACTGTTTTTACTGTATTTTTGATCAAATACTGTATATGCAGCTTTGGTGAGCATACGAAACATCAGAAAATGTTCACACTGAATACCAGAATGTAGTCTAGAGATATAAATTACATTTATTATATGATACGAGAATTTAAGAAAGCATTCTGTTCTCACACAGGTTGCACTGGTGCCATGGCATACGAGTTTACAAAAGCCCATCCTGCACTGTCGGTTATTGTATTCGACTTGCCACAAGTCATTGAGATGAGGCGCCACTTTCAGCCCAAAGAAACTGATGACAGAGTTTCATTTGTTGCAGGTCAGCGACGACTTTATATGTACATTTTTATAATGAAGAATTTTAGTCTATTTGTTTTTATACAATCCTAAGTAATGTGCAAAAGGCCTCATGAAGTTCTTGACTGTTTTTTTGTCTCACTCTTTGCTCAATTAAATTTTTTTCATTTTATTTGCACGATAGGAGATTTCTTTAAAGATGACCTGCCTAAGGCAGACCTGTACATTCTTGCACGAATCCTCCATGATTGGTCTGATGAGAAACTGCATATATTATTGAGTAAACTGTCCAAAATGTGCACACCAGGTAAGGATGATTAAATTCTTAATGTGTACAGTACGTCTGACTCTGAAGTACCAAACTTAACGCCAAGAACCGTCTAATATAGTGATCTGTTTGCAAATGGCCCATTAGTGCCCCCTGGAGGGATTCTTCATCCCAATTTGTGAACTCGTGGCCTAATTGATTCCTACAGTATGAACTCTATCTTAACATTACCACTTAAGTATTCTTAACTGAACAACTGAAGGTCACAAAAATGACTATTTTAATTTTTAAGCAAAATCAAGGTCAAGGTTTTAAATGTTTGGTGTATGAATGCATTGCTACCAAACAGGTTGTGGGA
>JAUMHQ010000315.1:2531203-2541657 GCA_032361165.1 Enteromius paludinosus | reverse complement strand
CCTAAGCTACATACCTTCTATGTACATATCAGAGAACAATTGAAAATATTCTCTCAATGCATTCTATGGCACCTTTTAAGTGGTTTGCATGAATGTCACTCCTAGTGGTATATATGTCATTCTCTACCATGAAAAGAGATTTGTGACTGAATAGTTCTTATTGTTTAGTGCTGGTCAATGATTAATCACAATTAAATATAAACGTTTTTGTGTATGTAATATATGTGTGTACTGTGTGTTTAAAGACGCCATGTGTATATATCTTTATTTTCATAAATTATGTATATATTATACATAATATAACTTTTATTTTAAATGTTGAAATAATCGTTGCCTATTATTATTATAAAACTGTATCTAACTATAAAACTTTGGAAATTAGAATTTTCTTCTCATTTTATTGACTTAAGATTACATGTGAAGAGATTAGTGTTTATTGGATTTATTCGTATTAACATTTCAACACGTGATAAGGTCTTGATATGTAATGATTATTATGTCAATGAGATTATTTGATTATTTATTCGTTGTGAAACTGATTTAAAGGGTTAGTTCTGACATTAATTACTCACCCTTGTGTCATTTCAAACTGAAACGGAAATTCATTTTTGGGTGAACTAACCCTTTGACACAGAATTATTTAACATATTTAATTCATAACTTCAGTAAAATAGTTTGACTTGGCATATGAACACTCTTTCTGTGAATGAGACCTTCCTCTACAATGGCGCTACTCCCTTCCATCACGCAAACCTTTGCCTTAAAATGTGTGACAGGAAGCGTTCCATCTCTGAAATACGGCTTCATTGTAGCAACTGAAAATAAATCGCTTTATTTTCTCTCACTTGTATGATTTTCCTCTGACAGGATAGTCACCGCACTTCAGTCCGCAGTCAAGCAGCTGCATTTGTAAACGCCTCGCTGATATCTAATGTGGTTTTGTGGCAAGATGATCGGTAAACACCTATCTGAAATGCTTGTGATTTGACTGATGTGGTTCTGAAGGAGAGGTGAAATATAAACAGTTGCTGTTTGGAGTGTCTTGGCCTGGTTTATTCCTGTTCTTAGTTATCAGAGCGGTTCAGTAATTGCTGTCAGTTAGAGGCATAAAGGCAGTGGTTTGCAGGAGTATCTGTGCGTATCCTCTCGGATGTGGCTTTCCCCCTTGCCTCTTGAGACTCCCCTTATCCTCGCCATCGTTGTTTACCTCGTATTGTCAACAGCGAACACGTTGAGGAAAAAAATTAAAGGAGGCCTACCAGACGCAGCACAACAGGCACTATAATTGAGCAGATTACCCTCTGTACGCCAGCAGTGATTTGGGTGTGAACAAGGCGCCAAGAACACAGCTTGTTTTTTTTCCAGGAAAAACAGAAGAAAGGGTTTGACATTCTTATTTATTTTTTTACTGTGCCACCTCTTTTATGGAACAGAGCAGCTGAAAATTATTGTCATTTAATTCAGAGCTGTGTGGCACAATAGCACACTTTATGCGTTTATGATTATGTGTGTTCAAAATAACTTATTACACAAACACAATCCATCTTGTTTATAATGATTTGGGATTATAGGCCAACAGTGGTGATTTTGTGTCACTAAACATTTGTAGCCTTGCGACTGTTTTTATGACACAAATCCAAGCATATGCATTAAATGTGTTGAAAAAAGCTTCAAATATTTTTATAAAGTTTATACACATCTTAGTGCGCTCTCAGCTTTTTAGGGCCTGAAACTTCTTGCTTGCTTGTTCAAAAAAGCAAAAGCAGATCTTTTGAGATTTAAAACAAAACTTTCCTGTTACCAACATTCTTCAAAATATCAGAATTTTGTATTTTTGGGTGAACTATTCCTTTAATTCAGGCTTCTATCACTGATGGTGTTTTGTTCTGTAGTGTGCATCTAAAGGACATTTTACTATACCATGAGGTATACCATCCCATTGAAGTAATGCAGTTGATGTCATATAATAGGTGGCAGTCAGTGACAATACGGCATTATTGCAGTACATCTAAATTGTATTCATACAACACACGCTCATATCAAGAACATACTTTTTAAATGACTGTGGAGCCTTTCTCTTAAAGTGCCCCATTTAAAGGCTGCTAATATTGTTTTATGAGTCTCTTAAAACAGGTTTACATGTATGCTTTAACATGATTCATTAACTATTACCCCATCAAGTTCAGAAATCAGAAATCTTGGTATTATCTTTGATGACTGCCTTTCCTACAAAGACCATACTGCGAAAACTGCCCGATCTTGCATGTTTGCCCTACACAACATTAGAAAGATCAGGCCCTTTCTTACAGAGCAGACAACACAACTTCTTACCCAGGCCATGGTCATCTCCAGGCTGGACTACTACAATGCTCTTCTAGCCGGTCTTCCCTCATGCACAATCAAACCTCTACAAATGATTCAGAACGCAGCAGCACGACTGGTCTTCAGCGAGCCCAAAAGGGCCCATGTCACACCTCTCTTCATCTCCCTGCACTGGCTCCCAATTGAAGCTCGCATAAAATTCAAGGCACTGACGCTTGCATATGGAACAACCAACGGCTCGGCTCCCGCTTACCTCCACTCACTGCTACCAATCTACACTCCTACCAGAACTCTGAGATCTGCCAGTGAGCGACGCCTCTTTCTACCATCACAAGGAGGCACAAAATCTCTTTCCAGAACATTCTCTTACACCGTTCCTGGCTGGTGGAATGATCTTCCCATGGCTATCCGAAATGCCAACTCCCTTACAACCTTCAAATGTCTTCTGAAAACCCATCTCTTTCAACACTATTTGACATCATAAAAAAAAAAAAACCTGCTCTTATTTGAAGATGTTGTCTGTTGTACGGTATTATGAGTACTTCCTAAGTTGTTTTTGCCTCTGTATGACTAATTGCTTGTTGTTTTCCCCACCTGTAAGTCGCTTAGGAAAAAAGCGTCTGCTAAATGAATAAATGTAAATGTATGCAAGGTCAAAAAACTCTTTAGTTTTCTCCAAAAATAATATTTTACCCCATTTCTAAATTATTCGTAAACGACTCATTCGAAGAATCAGTCTGTCTAAACCTCTCCTTTCCATGAGCCCTCGCTGCTGTGATTGGTCAGATGGCGCAGTCCTTTATGATTTTTCTACCGTTACAGCGTGTGCTCAAAAACGAAATGCCCATTGCCATTACTGAATGCCAGCACAGGATACAGCATCTTATTGAAATGATGAAATCCACATGGAAATCATGCGATTTGTGGGCGGGCAAGTTGTTCGCAACGTAGAACGCGGGCCAACATTATGCAAATATGTTACTTTGTGACGTGTGGCCGTAACAGAGAAAGATTCTAATTGCTGATTGATGACTGGTTTGGGCGAATGTGAGACTGACTGATTTATCATGCACTGTCAGCAGACGGACTTTGCCGATAGTTTATGTTCACATACAGCTACATGACACACTGCATGAAAGATCATATTTGAAAAGGCATAATAGGGGCATTTTGAAATTTAGTGCCTTCCATGCACTATTCAATTTTGGCTACAGCATATATCACAGCAATATAATATATCATTTTGTGGTAGTCTGCTGCATGACCTGGCCTATCAAATGAGTAGTGGTTTTTATTTATAATTTATTTGATAGAAGGTATGTCTGTGCCTAAATTGGCAAAAGAACTAAATATTACAGAAATACAGAAATACCACTAACAACAGGCATAATACATTGTACATGAGCTCCCCCATCTGTGTTTTGTGTGTGCTTTACATGTGTATACGCATGTGCATGGGATTGTGTAGGATGTCAGGGTGGGATTGTAAGGTTAAGCGTCCCGAATGAGTAAGGGTACTTCTCAAACACACGGCTCACCTGCTGGCTGAGATCAGTTTAATTTGTTCTTTATTGGCAAATGTAAAATTCATTCAGAACTGGCGCTGACTAGAGCCAAATCCAGCCTCTTGGCTCAAAGCTCCAGGAAATTGCTTGCATTAGAGATATATTGGTGTGAAAAGATCCCATGGCACTACTTTGAACCGGTTAACATCTTCAAGTTCTGACACATTCTCTTGATTCTTGGGTTGTTGTTGTTGTTGATTTGTGGCAGCAAGGCAATGGAAGCACAAAACTTACAAATAAAAGGATGGAAGTTCGTTTTTTTTATTATTATTATTGCAATAAGAGTGGGATTTAAATCCTTCTGCACAACAGCCAAAATGCAGTGTGCAGCAACTCTAGAGGTCTGGGCTGCCTTCACCTGACAAAAATATGGTGTGATACCGATGGGTGATGATAGACCTGTTTTTGTAATTCCTCTGAATGTTGGATCCATTCGAGCTGGCCTTAATTTCACTCAGTTTCTTCATGTTAATAATACTAGCCATTGATTGAGAAGTCTTCCTTGGAACTGTTTTTCCCCTCATCCTGTTAAAGCTATTTCCTTCATTCACATTTAATAGAGTAAATAACCCCAACGCCATGACGAATCTTTAACGATTGGAGGTGAAATTATCTAAATGACTTTAATGATATTTGGCTTTTTACGCGCAAGCCTTGCCTTCTCGCAAATCTGATGGGGCGAATGAATAAGCATGTGTTTTGCACGTGTTTGTACAGCAAAACAAAACACATTTTCTTCTGGTCTGGCAAGTGTGAAACGATTTAAAAAAAGATTTGATGTTTACTCGCTTTTATACGAAAACGAAACCCCAAACACATTCAAAGTTGCATTAAAGCATTTTATAGAGCAGATATAAAAAGTAAACATTATTAGATTTAAATCAAGTGTCTGGAATTAGTTTTTTTCATGCAAGTTCAGTGTTGCTTTTTTTTTCTCTTTTCTTTTTTTTGTGCAGCTTTTTTAAAAAAAATCTCTTTGTTTTCTCTGTTACAAAAGCAGGCCCAAAGGAAGATGTGCCACTTGATAAAATTGGATTTCATGCATTTGAAAATATTTAAATTGTTAAGTGCTGATCCCTACTTACATTAATGAGGGTCTAGAGAAATTCTGACCTTGTGGTGTGTGTGAATCAATATGAAGTTGATAAGCCAAGTTCATTGCTGCCTAACATAAAACAAACCTGATTTGTTTACTTACCTAAGCCTGGGTATGTCAGGCCCATTATGAAATGATTTATAGACCACCATCCAATGAAATTGTTTAAAGTAGATTAGGTTCAGGGAACGATCAGCACTAATATGACAAGCTGATGCCACATGACAGGTAACCAAGCAAACAAGTTCCTGAAATTCAGATTGAATTAGAATCCTAATAATCCTGCGGGGAGTCCCAGATTCAATCAGAGAGTCTGGGGAAGGGGTGTGAACTCCACGCCCCTAAATAAGCACACACGCACACACACAACAGCCAATTGTGAAATAGGTGACAGGAGTTTGTGTACGTGTGTGTGCGCGCTCGAGCTCACGTGAACATAAATCATAGACTTGCATCCTAATGTTCTATCAAATGTTTGTGCTAGTTTCCTAATGTTTTTGTTTACTTTCTTTAATTTTTTATTACCTTCAATAAAAAAGATATTTAAAACTTTAAGCAAAACGCTTGCCCTTTATTTTGTCTGATATTGATGCAATGCCAAAAATAGGAAATGTAATGCACAACAGAATGAGTGCCGCTCTCAGAAATTCTGTACCGAAGGCATTTATTGACCCGTACCTAATAAAAGCACAGGCTCGCATCACGATGATAAAGGGCTTCTGCAATAAAGTAAATATTATCTTTCAACAAAGTGAATTTATGCACCATGAAGAACACATTTAGACTAGTTAAAAAAGTAAAATCTTCAATTCAGTAATGTCCTTATGAGTGTTTACATATTTTCGCAGATGATTTTTTTTTTTTTTTCTTTCTGAAATTTCCTCTTTATTTGAAAATAATGAATATAAATGAGCATTGTTCCCTCTGTTCCTAGGCACATTAAAGAGATTGTCTGCATATTAGAATATTAATGTGTAAAGCAAGGAAGGTGCATTGTCTGGACATTTGAATATGCATGATGAATATTGCATTATAGCAACAACAAATTCCAATTGTGAGGGCTGAGAACAAATCTATTATGTATTATTAGTATGATTCTTATATATATATTTGCTTTGCGAAAAAGTTTTTCCTGACATTTTTGGCAACATTTGAAAAGCGTGTTCATTTCATATAATGCAGAGGTGCGTTTTCTATAAATAGATTATTTGCGCTTGTTATCATTTTTCGAAAAAGCCCATCATCTAACAATGCTCATTTAACACGTTCTTGTGATTCATTTATTATCCATCCACCGCGCTAACACAAAATGGACCTGAGGAGTCATTTCCTAATTTAAGAAAGCAATGTAGCCTAACTCGTAACTAGATGTTACTGGATGTCTTGGCTTTTTAATAGCTCCCTTATCCTTACTCCTTCTGCTGTCCGCGTTTCTTCTAGTCTGGCTCTTTTTCAGTGAAGAATGTTGCTGTGCATGAGAAGGAGGATGAGTATGTTTCAGATCAGGCCCTAATTAGGGCCCCCAGCGTCCGTCCGGCGCGTCTAATGAGAGGTGTGTGACAGAGCAGGGGCCTGGTGCGCGCAGCCAGGTTCTGATGCGAAGAATTATAGGACCGGTGATCCCCAACGCAGCACGATCCACACCTGCAAATCCCTCACGAATGCCCTCCTCTGCTTTTGATGTGCTATTCTTTTCATGTCTTTAACTCCGACAACATCAAGACCCGATATCCCGTTGCAACTGAGGCAGAGGGGTGCGAGGGTAATCATCCGTTATACGTTTTAATCATGCAAATTAATTGATAATAGACCCTGTAATTAACAACGGGGTGCGGCGTGTTTGTACGGCGAGTTGTAGATTACAGGAATTCGTTTGGGAAGGCAAAGTCGAACAATACGGCAGCAATCACGCCACTTAATTTTGCCGCACATGCTGCAACGACCCCGGCACATCAATGTGTTTCAGATATCCACATGCGCATTTATCTTGGGAAGAACAAAAAACTTTCCTAGACCTGCTCGTCATGCGAATAAGGCGCGATAGGATGCAGTGGGAGTCCGTGGCTCTTGATGTGACTGGGAAGTCGATTATGGCTACAGGGAGCTAGAGTGAGTTACAGTTCCCCTCTGCAGGAAATTAGCCCGTTATCAATTATCAATTAGACTGCCATGTGATTTACTGCCTTTAAGCAGGTGGTAGGTTTTTTTCCCCTCTTACTTTTTTAACCTGTTATCTATTTTTATGAACACTCACATGCTTTCATCCACTGAGCACTCAATCTGCCAGCACATGTGGAGAACATTGACTCTTTTTCTTGTTTAACTATGCTTTGTTCCAGCACTGAAGCCCTTTTCTCTTTTTGTCTTCCCTGTAGCTTTAAGATACTTGGTGTTCTTGCATTGGAAGGATAGGTCAGTGAGTCAGAGCAGAGACGCTGTAAATCACACAAAGGAAAGAGGGCCTTGCTAAAATTAACAAATGCTGGGCCGTCCCGCTTGCTTTATGCTATAAATGGAAGAATATGGATTTTTTTTTTAAAAACACAAAAAAAGAACGATGTATGGTATGGAAGAAAAATATAACTGTTTTAACTGCATCATCAGAAACACATTTATGATATTGAATTCAAATATTACTTGGTGCTTTATTAATATGGTATGAAACATACAAATATATTTCTTTTTTAGTAAGATACAGCAGATGTTAACCTTAACCAAAAGATATTGATAGTGTATTCCACAAGGTCAGACTATATATTGATTATTTGATATGTACTTTATGATAATGACTAATAACATCATTACATTAAATATGAAATATTATTATTAAATATTTATCCAAACATTTTCCCAATTTTTCTTAATACAGTTTAAAACCCTGGTATGTGGTTTTCTTTTTTTTTTCAGCAATAAAATAAATAAATAAATACAAAAATCTAACTAGCCAAAAACAACAACATCATGATGTCAGAATGGGTAATATGGTTACGTATTTAACCAATATTAAGCTGAAAACATAAATTGTAGTTTTGTATTTGTAGCTAAATATTATTTTGGAGTTTTTGGTAAACTATATTCACCACAAATTAAATACATTTTCATGCAATAATCGAAGTAGCCTGGTTAAGTGTTTGAACTTGAATGTGCTACAATTTGTATTAAAACCAAGAAAATATATATATATTTTTTCTGCTACAGTACGCTGCTTCATGCACTAAGAAACAATAAAAAAATGGGTCATTAAATTTCTGAATAACTGCAAATAATGCATTATATGGGAAAGAGCTAAACATTGTTTTGAGAAAATTACTGTTTTGAGAAAATTATAATAATAAAAAAAATCCTTGTAATACAGTTGTTTCCAGATCAGATGTTGGATAGACCTGTGTGTATCTAGCTATGATTGTATTATCCTTGGCCATATTCACTATTTGCCATTATGATTTGAGCATACTATTAATTATTAAGCATTTTTAAAGGCTGCTGAGCAGAATTTGTCAGTGTGTTGTTGACAAGTTAACAAGATTTGACTTGCATTGTCTTTCTGATGGCCTGGAGCTTTATTTCAAAGACTTTCAACCACTAGTGGGCCACAAGTGATATTTTCAGTGCATATCTGTTATTTTGTTTGTGGGATTTGAAAGAACTGTGGATGTACAGTATACAAGCTTTTTAATATGGGAGATATGATGAGTGGATTCAGCAGTGGATTTCCAGGTTTTCTACAGCCAGAGTGATTGAGGTCATTTGAATATCAACATTGGGGATAACTCGCACTAATCATAATAACATTTTGCACCCTCTAATCGCCTGGGTTTAGTTATTGTAAGTTTTGGCACATTTGATTTGTACAGTTAATAAAGTGCCCCTGAAAGTGATAAAACAACGAAAACCCCCGCTTTTTTTCTTCTTCGTTTTTTTCCCTCTTCGGAACAAGATGGTCTGTTGCACCATGATGCCTTTTGGCTGAGAGCAGAGGGTAGCACTTGGGCACTCATTAACAGGCTGCCCACAGGCACAGATACGTACCTGTCCCGCCAGCGCACTTGACACTCCCCTCAAACTTGTCTGTCTCCCGTCCATGTGCCCCCCATCCTGTCTCATTACTTATTGATTTGTAAATCAATAACACCTTTCAGGCTGCTTGAGATGGAAAAGGAGAGAGAACTGCCCTTGCTACCAGCTCGGAGAGCAAGATACTGGAGGGTAAAAGCAAGCTAGACCCTTTTACTTAAGTGAGTGGTGGCAGCAAATGGGATACATTTCACATTTAGACATATGACAGCAGCAGCAGCCATGTAAAATATGATCCATTCTGCGATTGCACTCCTTGTCGTGTCAGCGTTCTCGTTTCAAAAGAAGGTTTTACCCAAAAATAGAAATTCTGTCATTATTTATTCCCCTCATGCGACTTCAAACCTGTGTGACCTTTTTATTCAATGGAAAGAAATTCAAGGAGAAGAATTGTACTAGTTGTTCTTTTCTATAAAATTATGTGTGAATGTGAGCTTAAACCATTCAAACTACAATGGGACAATCATCACATTGAAGTTATTATTAAATTACAAGTTCATTTACACGAATCATGGAATTCTGTACTTTTAGTTCGTTTCGTGTTTTCTTTACCGGCTTGAGTCTCGAAATGTCTCGCTCACACTGCAGCGTTCAGTTGTGTTTAGAATTCTGTGTGTATGAACGTGCAACCGGTGTCAAGCCCGTATTACTTAACAGTGACCGAAGTAATATCAAAGATGGCGACGTCTATAAAATGAAACTCTTATTTTCTGACACAACAACAGTCCAATTTAGCCGTGAGTTCTTACCTTTATTAAATATATCAAATTTAGCGACTTGCATTTTATTGTTAAACTTTGAATGTCACTTACAGAATTGTTTTGTTGTGTCAGTGACTAGTAAAGCCCTTACAATTTTAATGAATTGGTCATCTCAAACATTGTGGCACTATTAGGCCACTGATTCAGCTTGCAGTTGTGCAATATTTTTGCAGCAGTAAAGTAGGTTTAACATTACAACTTTTATTACATGCAACCAGTACGGCCATGCAGACTATATTCCATGAGTTGTCTGAAGCTGTTATTTACTGAAACCCTAGGCATGTCCATCAGATTAGTAAGAAGTAGATTCCTTAATGAATCATTATTTTGAGTCCAGTATTTACAGTGAATCAGTTCTTAGGGATTCTTAAAGGGATAGGTCACCCAAAAATGACAATTCAATCATTAATTACTCATTCCAAACCCATAAGACATGCATTCATCTTCAGAACACTGAATCAACAATTTATTCTCTCCAGTTGCAGTCTTCATTTTCTTTATTTTTAAGTTTTTATATTATTTTTAGTGGTGGCGTTAACACGAGACTCTTATCGCGCGGAAAAAAAAATATCGCCGTTAATCTATTGACAAAGTTGGGTTGGAGTCTATACTACAAGCTATGGTGACTTTCACCTT
>JAUMHQ010000315.1:2444277-2458485 GCA_032361165.1 Enteromius paludinosus | reverse complement strand
CTCCCGGCTCGCCCCCGGACAGTACGCCACATATGCTAAACTTTATCCTTCTTGATTATGAGGAAGCGCGAACTCTTAAAACACACATTGCCATTAATACAAATACTATACTCTCTATGTGACTCAATGTATTAAAACAGCCCAGTTAAGAGAGAGGACAGGTATAATTCCATCAGCATCTAGAGGCTGCCAACTGAAAAACCTGCATTGATTTTTGTTCTTTGATAACATCCGCCAGAATAACTGCCAAAGACTTGTTGAGTTGTGTTTGCTATAACAGATAATTGAATTCAGTGTTCCCTGTGTGTTCCCAATTACAACAATACAATTACAATTATACAAATACAATTAGCCTCAAATGTGCCGAACAGAATACTCATAGTGGAGTTTGCATTTTTTCACTTCCAATTGTTATGTCAAAGTAACAATTAAGTTAACTGCTGGGAAAAGGCAATCTTTCTATTGACATCTTTGCATGTCACAAATTGGCTTTCATCACAAATTGCTGATCATTCACTGTGGTTTCAAGTGATAATTGTCGAGAATGAATCTGTTCAGCTGTCAGAGAGAAATAATAGACAGAGACAAAAACAGAAGAACATAGAGACAGTTTAATTATAAGGTATGGGCAGTCTTTAGCCTTAAGAGGATCATCTAAATCTCAAATATAAAAAAATAGTGTTAAATCCAAATGAGTGTATAATTATGCATTATGAATATAGCAAAATAAATAGACTTAACAGCTGGATTTGCCTGCTTCTTTCTCACGTCCTTCAAGGGAAATGAAAGACATCTGGGTTACTCTGACATGTCTAATTCTATATATAATAGATAGATAATCTACCCAAAAATGAAAATGTTGTCATGAATCACTCACCCTGTTCCAAACCAAAGTTTTGTTTATCCTCAGAACACATTTCAATATATTCTAGACGAAACCTGGGAAGCTTGTGACTGTCCCATTGACTGCCAAGTGAAATACACTGTTAAAGACACTCTCTGAAATATAAACCTTGCTCCTCACCTGGAGCAATGTTTTGGGGGCAGTTGTGGTCTCATGGGTAGAGAGTCGCAGGTTCGAGTTTTAGGTCCAGCATGGGTTTGTAGGTGGGGGAAGTGAATGTCCAGCGCACTTTCCACACTGTGTGTAACAGCTTACACAGAAGAGCATAAGCTGATTGCTTCCACTGTATGCACCACGGTGATGTCACGGTGCTGAATTGTTGTATAAAGTAGTTTTATTACCTTACAAAAGTATTCCTGTAACTTCATAGCATTATGGTTGAACAACTGATGGCAGATGGAGTATTCAGACGATGCCTTTCATACTTTTCTAGACCTTGAAAGTGTAATTTACTTTAAGTACATTTTCTGAACTGATCCTTTAAACAAATCTAAGCTTTTGGTGGTCTGAGTTACATTTTTGTTAACCCTAGGAGTTGGGCCTTATATTACAGCAAACATACAGTAACAGTCTCCAAACAGATGACACACTCTTTTTCCCGTAAAGACAGCAGATATTGCTGGCAGCCACCCTCTCACCATGTGCTATATCTTTTCCTCATGACGTGATTACGTTATGATGCAACCTCAAGCTCAACAGTCATCGGCTTGCAATAGTAAACCTATATTGAACATGCTTTCTCATTGGATATAATTGTAAAGCATAATTGTTACAGCTTTATTTTCCTAAAATAAATAACCAAAATACATTTTAATACGTTGTACTTCTGACACAAAAAAACCAAACCCAAAAATATACTCTTAGGGTTCCTACACAAGCATAACAAAACAGTGATGGTCTTGATCTGATTAAAAGAAGACACAACTGTTAGAATGCAGATCTTGCCGTGCACTGTGGTGCAAAGTCACCCAGGAGCTCAGACAAAACCAGCCTCTGGCACACACATAATGTCACTCTTTCTGCAATTCACCTGCCGCCATTGGCTAGGGAAATGATATCAAATGCACCTGAGGATACAAAATGTCCATCACACACATTGTTTGAAAATCAGCTGCCTTTTCAGTGTTGTCAAACTGATGCATGATGTTGATAGTCTGCAGTGTAAAAACCATTGCGCCTATGGAGAGTCCCCACAAGTCTATCCGACCAGACGTGTGTGTGTATGTGTCAGTGTGTGAATTAGTAGTTTAATCTTTGAAAACAACCGCAGCTGAGTCAGCTGCCTTTATGCCAACATCAATGAGGCTATGATTCAACTGTTTTTTTAAGGACTCAGACTATAAATTTTCAATGAGAAGTGACTGAATGATTTCTAGACTGAATGAATGGACTCAATGTACAAAATCCAATTAGCTCAAGTGTATCCCACCAATCATCAGTGTCAGAAATCAATGCAGTAATTCAAAGCAGCCCCGGTTCCAGAGACGCAGGGTGGGCCAAGTGATATTCCAGGTGGGCCGAGGTAATGAAGGTGGGTGGTATAGTTGGTACAGGGCTCTCAAGTCTCACGCATTTCAGTCAGTTCACACGCTCTCACGCCACACCTTGTATTTCTCACGCTGAAAGGTAAGAGATAATTATAACTTATATACAATTAATAGACGAGGCGCAAGCATATGATGTGCCAGCTTGCCAGCACGTCCGTTACTTGGCAACATGGGCGCGCGCACGCACACACGGAGTGGAATTTGAAAGAGCAATCATGACGAAGGCGGAAGGTAATCCATTCATTATTTATTTATGTGTATTACTTAATTTTATGATTCCTGGACAAAATCAGTTGCCTGTGATCGAAGATAGTGTGAGCTGCTGCTGGGAAATATTGCCAAATTCGTACTAAATTATTACTAAAGTTTCAGATTCTGCAATCTTACTATATGTGTACAGTATGCATGTACATTAAGTTGGCTCAGTTGTTCGTTTGGCTCTTTTGGCACCAAATGTATCTGTTTATTTTTTATACATTTGTATTTTTTTTTTAATATATAAAGCTATTTATTTCATTTGGATGGATTTGTCTCTTTTATCAGATTTACCAATTGTTATAATTCATAGCCTATTTGTGCTGATCATTTATGAACAATAAGTAAAATGAAACTGCTAGCAATAACTTCAGAGAAGTGGGTGAGCCAGAGGGCCTGCTGTGCAAATATTTTGTGGCTCCTCCCCTATAGAAGATAAAAACTCACTCCAAACTTTTGCTAAAACTTGAGAGCCCTGGTTGGTACTATACACAGAGTACGCAGTCTGTGTAGGGCACCAGCTCCCAGAGGGGCAACATCCCAGTTTCTCAAAAAAACAAAACAATTATATTAAACATGTATGCATAAACATAAAAATCTAAACATGAACATACATATCATATATGGGCTAACTATTAAAAATAATTTTAGTTTTTTGATGAACGCAGTGCAGTATAAGCACATGTGACACGCGTTCCCGCATCTGCGCCAGCGCACACGCTTGCTCTCACCTATGTTGAGGCTGAATACAAATAATCATAATTGATGGACAACTACGCTCTAAAAGGAACAGACATCAGCGCAACTTGGCGCAGAGAAAGAAAATAAAAGAGCCCGAGATAAAGCCTGTGCTTCAATTTCAGGTAATACGTTTATAATCCTGTGAAACATTTTTGACTGACGTTAGTAGACTGATTTCACCACCAACAACAATGCATCTGACTTTACATTGCAGTTTCGTACGTAAAATGTATTATATAAAAACAACCAGGCAATATATGGTTTAATTACGGTTTCATTGAATAACATACAATGCCTGCAAAGGGCACCAAAGGCCTGATCATTTGAGACCATAAAAGCAATCACACTGTATTAATTAAATCATATAAGCTAGTTTCTGTCTAGGATTAAACATTTTATTTATAAATATAGCAGTGTAATTACAATTTATTTATTTACTTTTATATTTTATGAGAGTTCTATTTTGAGCCCTTATATGCTAGTAGGTTTTTTTTATTTGGTTTTGTTTGTTTGTTTTTTTGAGGGAGGGGGCACAACAATAGGCTACTATTCTTCTTATGGCACCCATTTGGCCTACAGCGGCCCTGGGTATAGTTGATATACATTTAATTAAAGCCTTTTTATTGTGTACTGATTATTGTTTGATATTTTTATTTTACCACTTGTGCGCCTCCCGTGACATATTCTCACGCGTAAAGTGGCAGTAATGCACACCGGAGTGTCCGCCACATTTCGAGCATTGGCTCTTTTATGAAAGAGTGCTCACTTTGGCTGACGTCTTCATTCGAAGTTGTAGTTGAAGAGGCAGTATCTACGTCACTCTCAGGACAAAGCGGGCGCAGGCGCAATCATCAATCAAAGGGAAGCCGGCATCCTGTCCTGACCTTTACTGGGTATTTATGCAATATTTGCATTTATTCACATCACATGCGATTTGATTATACTCTTGTGGTTGACTGTCAAGATCCAAGCTAATGCAGGACACTACGGAATGTGCATCAGAGGGGATTTAGAAGTGCATGCGCAAAGCCGACCGATAAAGAAGAGGGTATACGCCACACACACCTGCACTACACCACTGAGACTAACAAGACCATGCACCGACATGCATCAACATTGACCAATGCCTTGTAAGATCTTGTAAGATGCTTAACCTTTACACACACTGTAAAAAAACTGTAAAATTTAAAGGAAATAAGCTGTGGTTGCCAGAATTAAACCGTGAAAAACAAAGTAAAAATATTTTATGTTTTACAGTTTTATGACAATTTTACAGTTAAATACCATTAACGTAGTAACTGATAAAAGTTAAATTATCAACCTATAGTAGAACTGAAAGCAATTTTGTACATTTATAATCCACTGATAACCATCAAATTGCAGGTGATGATGAGAAAATTACATAATAAATTAAAGTTTATCACAAGTATTATTTTAAATAGCATTGTACGTAGCTATTTATGCAATAATTTTGCAATCATGTGTTCAGTGTAATTCACACAAACACTAACCGCTAAACTAACTAACTAGATTCTGTCGAGCCCAAAAAAGAACTAGACAGTGTGTGTGGGATAAAAATTTAGGTAAGATTGGTAAGAATTATAAAACTTAAATGTGCAATAAACATTCATTTAACAACATTGCATGTAACATTCGACCCTAATAAACATAACTGATAAAAAAAAAAAGTTATAAAAAAAACAAACCATCAAATTCAAACAAATTTTAACATGCAATGCAGGGAATTCTGGGAATGTCAATTTAAGGTGTTTCCCTGTAAATTTAACAGGAATTTACCATTAACCGTTTAATGGGTTTTTACCGTAGCATTTCTGTATTGAAGTATAATAAATAAAAGGTTAGAAGCTTAAAAATGTTCAAATAAAAGGTTTTCCAGCTGTATTATTTAATTAACGCTTCTCATCTAGCACCTTATTAAGAAACGGTCGGTTTGACTGATACATTTTGAGACACCTGGTCGACATTTTGGCTCAAACCGTAGTGCTCGGTTAAGCAGCAATTCCGGAATACAAAAGTCCTGTCGGAGCCATTATGGCGTGAGACAATCTAGTTTCATAACCTTGAGTGGGAGGAGTTTGGGTTTTCTGGAAGCTGGGAGCAGCAGCGCTGGAGTTGTGAGAAGGGGAACTAGAGCAACGGCAGCGAGCAAGGGAAAAGCCTCGCGCGTCTCTGCGCGTGGGTAGAATGAGTAGAACCAACTGAACTGCGCACTTTAATAACAGCCTACATTTTTATCCCACAAACACCGTGTAGTTCTTTTCTGGGCTCGACAGAATCGAGTTAGTAAGTTTAGCGGTTAGTCGACTTTACCCACCTGGTTCAGTGACTTCAACAGCGATTATTTTGGAGTTGTTTTTAACGTTTGAATTACCTCAGCCTCGACTGGCGGCGGGATTAAGGGGGCCGGGAGAGAGGGAGGAGAAGGTGGGGCAGAGTGAGTCAAACGGACCGAGCGCTCACTACTGTCCGCCCGCCCGCCCGCTTCAACCGAACCACCAACGGATAATTTTTCTTTCTTTAAAACCGACAGGAATCAATCATTTCTTGTTTGTCGGAATTTGGAGAGCGGCAACGTCGGCTGTCAGCGATTCTTTTCGCCGCACATTCCTGGTACTCAAGTCTCTAACGTTACACTGTAATCCGCTGCTATATTTACCATTTGGACGGATTTTTTTGGGGGGGAGTGTAAATTCCCCGGTCTTGTTGGACCATGGCCGACGACGACGTGCTCTTTGAAGATGTTTACGAGCTGTGCGAGGTCATTGGCAAGTAAGTGTCTCGGTTTGCTCACTTTTCTAATGACACACGGGCGAATGTGCATCTGTAACTCGAGCTGCGTCTTTTGCATTTCGTGTCTAATGTCAGATGAGCGTCCTAGTTGTCACTGCATTTTAGGTTGCTGTGGTGCAGCGCTTATGTCGAACACATATGATAGTTACATTCAGTCGTAACTCTTCAAAAACTGCATGCAGGAGGAATGGGAGTGGCGTGTGTGAGAGATGAGAGAAGTACT
This sequence comes from Enteromius paludinosus, assembly GCA_032361165.1. NCBI lineage: Eukaryota > Metazoa > Chordata > Actinopteri > Cypriniformes > Cyprinidae > Enteromius > Enteromius paludinosus. Next base: position 2,452,004 of record JAUMHQ010000315.1, on the reverse strand, counting down.
TTCAGCATTCATGCAGGTAGATGCCATTCACAACTAGCGTACAAGACAGGAGCGATTCTGCATTAGCCACATTTATTGCTGTCAGCACTGATGATATCTGCGATTAATAAACCGAGTCATATGCATTTTTAGGGAGATGTGTCACCTGGCATTTAGGTGTTATATCCAGAATATCAGGTTTGTGCTTGCAGTCGTGCTAGTTTGTGGTTACGTGATTGGTCATCGTTAATGGCCACTGCATGTTTCATGTCCTTTGAGTTCTGTAGAGTTGTTTAATTTCAAAAACGCTCTAATGGGCTAAAATAGGCATTAATGTTTCTCCCCATGTACTGTAATTTGCTCCTACATTTAGTAGAGATAGACTGATATTGCTTTTTTGTATGACATGGATGATGCAGACTATTTTTTTAATGTTTTTTAATGTTAAATTCTTAATAATCATTATTCTACTGGATGCATGTTTTATATATTTATATATATATAGGTTTATTTTTTTTGTCTGTTCTAATAATTAAGTTTTATATTATTTGTAGTACATATTGCTATGGGACTCAATATTGAAAAACAGTAAGTTGATAAAAATATCAGTAACAGCAATTATCTTTAATGTTTAGAAAAACTTTCTTTCACAATAAATAAAATACTTTTAGTGGTACCTAGTTGAAACACATTTGTGGGAAGTGTGACATTGCAAGAGTAGTGCAGCTGTAGTCAGGTTTAAAATAATAAGAAATGAAGAAATGAATTTAGGCAATAAAGCTATAGGGATCTAACACCATAGAGATTAAAGTTGTTTCTGATTTAATGCTTTGTTAAGCCACATTACAAGTTTGGTGACTCTTTGCTGTGGTGAAGGGCACAGCACATGTATCAGCAGGCCTGGAGCCTTTTAAATTAAACTGAAACAGTTAACTTACTATTATCAGGTTGTAGTTGTACTTATGGGACTGTTGACTATTGTTGTTATGACATAATCTTATATTTTGGTGTTATATAACCAGGTTTTTCTCCAGCTGTCACTGATGTGCAAGCGTCTGCTTGAGTTTCGATGTAAAGACAATAATGCATGTGCATTTCAAATACCATGTAATTAGATCTCCCAACATGGTACTCAGAGTTTGTAATTAGAAGCAGTTCGTTACATGTAGCTGTCTCATAATAACAAAACAACATATAGTTAGGATTCATTGCGGTGGATTCTACTTAAACTATATTTAGGGGCACATTATAAAAATCTGGGTGTAAAAATATTCAGCCAATCAGAAAACAGAAACTCTGTTTATGGACCTTGCATTGTTTATAAAGGAAATACCTGTAGTACTGTAAGTTTTGTTTACCGGGCCTTTATTTTGTTCTGCCATGGACTGATTCAATTTCTTTCCTATTGATGCACACACACGCATACACACAATTGAAATCCTTTTTGTCTGTCTCTGTGACCTGTCACTGTCTGTGAACCACTTTCTTGTTTCGTGGCCACCCTGAGGCCTCATGCTGGTGTTTGGAGGTAAAGAGGAAAGAGGATGCTGTCCATTAAGCAGATACGCTCCCACTGACACTGCTTCTCTCCCTAGGCCAAGTTCTGTAAGCTCAATACAAGATGTGGGTGTGTGTGCATGCTGTGTTTATGTCTGTTATTATAAGCGCCACAGATTGCTAATATAGCGCAGGACAAAGGGTCAGGATGGATGACCGTGCCAGCCTGCAGTGCCATATTTCACTGTTATATTTTGTCTGGCCTCTTGGTCTGTTTGTTAAACACTGAAAGCTGCTACCTTCCAAGTTGCCATTTATATTGTGTTATTCAAAGCAGAACTGACATATTTATGTTTATTTTTTGCGTTCTCATGTTATGGACAGATGTTTTGGGGAGATAAAAACTGGAAATCTATTCATTGTTTGAGTTTCATACAGCCATGGCAGATGGCTTTGCAAACTATTAGTCGTGGGCATAGTATTATGTCAAGCGCAGAGCTGGATTTAGTTGCTGAATTTGGCTCTGTATTATATTGTTACTGGTCATCTAGTGTAGTACTACTTCCAAGTGGTGGGCTTTAAGTCCAGAGTAATTGTGTTGTTTAGGCACTAGTGAATGGTGCCAGAGCGTCCTAGCAGTCTGATTGAGATTTGCTGATGCATGAAAACGTCATCAAGCAGCCTGAACAAGAGTTTTATGCTACAGTGTGCTGCACAGCAGATTTAGCTCCATTAGATCTGGCAGTGCAGCAAAACATGATTCAAGTGTTTAAAGTCTTACGATTCCTGTGTGATTGAACCTAGGAAAGTTTATATATATCCAGGTATTTGATCTAGCATATTTATTCTCAAAATATTTTTTTTTATACCGCTATCTTTTGTCCACCGAGAGCCATAGATAACTCTGACATGGTTTCCTGCAGGTTAGTCCCTACTGAGCACAAATCAAACTATCCTCCCATCTCATAAAAACCCCAGGATTCTATATCCTGTTGAAAAAGCACCATGAACCATCAGTAATTGACCTTCATTTATCCCCAGCTACAGAAGAAAAATGTTGTAATAAAGGCAGACTCCCCCCACACTTCACCTCAGCCCCTCAAAACAAGTGTTAACATGTTCATTAACAGCATGCTAAGTATGTTGTGTTTAATAGTGTTTTATGAAGAGCGTGGGAGGTGTGGTAATGAGGTCAGTAAGAGTGTGTCACTGACTTTGATTCAAGGCTAACTGACACACTGACCCAGATGAGAGGGTAAGATCACCGAATCGCCTTGCTTGAGCATCTAGCTTTGAGCAAAATGTTGGGAGTGTGATTACGTTTGACAGTGTTGTGACTTCCTTCAGCTTTATGTTGTTATGAGTTGAGTTTTGGTAATCTGTGCCATGATGGATGTGGACAGCAGGTTGTTTGTCAGTGAAGGCATTGTCCCTCAGGTTTTACAAAATTGTACCCACCTTTAATGTCAATAGGGTGCTGCGTGAAATTAAATGTGGACGGAGGCAGTTTTTCTCTTCATTTCATCATATTCCTTTTTCCAGCACACATTGTTTTGTACCATGTGTTTGATTTAAGTTTCTTGTGTTTTCATGCACAAACTGGGCTTTGTTAATGTAGGTTAGAAGACTTTATTTATCAACAGATACTGGTGATCTTTTGGAAGTTGTACAACGTTTGGATTCTGTTATCAGTTTCATGCATAGAAATTATGATAGGCTATTATTGGTTACATATTTTTGGTAGTGGCCTTCTTGCCACATTAACAGAAGTGCTAGTTCACCCTTGTGAGAATTGTGTAATAATTAATATTTGTGTAATTAAATGTATTTTTAAATTGTTACATATTATGAAATTGTTTCAGGTTATTAAGTTTTTTTTTTCTCTCTCTCTGATATTTTTGACAGTGTTTATTTATATTTTAGGTGTATTGGTGATGTTGGTTTTGAGTCAACTCCAAATTTAAAGTATATTTCAATTCATTACATTAGACTCTAATATTAGCATAGGAATTACCCACTAAAAATACTTTTAGATAATGTTCAGATCTTATTTACTTAGTTTGAGTTGAACCTGGCTGAACCTGGCTGTTGTTAATACATTCTCCAGTCTTTAAAATTAAAATTTGTCATTAATTGCTCCACCTCATGTCGTTCCAAACACATAAGACCTTTGTTCATCTTCAGGACACAAATGAAGACATTTTTGATGAAATCAGAGAGCCATCAGACCCTCCATAGATAGCAATACAACTGAAATAATCCCAGATCCAGAAACGTAGCAAAAACACTGGTAAAACAGTCCATGTGACATCAGTGGATCAACTTTACTTGCTTTGTTAAGTTACTTGCTTTACTTTAAGATGCTACAGGTATACTTTTTTATGCAAATAAAACAAAAACAACATAATTTACTCTTCTCTTGTATCTCAACGCACCGCAGACGGAAGCTTTAACGTATTTGACGTAATCAAATCAAAAAGCCTTGTTTACATCCGGGTGAAAGCACGTGCGTGATCTGCGGCTGTTTGCGCGTTCTCTTACGCAGTAATGTTCTCTGAAATGGCGGAAGATGTAAGTCATAATGGTGAAGAATGGTTGGGTATATGATGTTGTTATTTTTGTTTTCTTTGCGCAAAAAAAGTATTCTCTTACCGGTGCAAAACGGAAGTTGATCCACTGATGTCACATGGACTTTTTTACCAGTGTTTTTACTGCGTTTCTGGATCTGGGATTATTTCAGTTGTGTTGCTGTCTATGGAGGGTCAGATAACTCTCTGAAATTATCAGATATATCTTAATTTGTATTCTGAAGATGAGCGAAGGTCCTATGGATTTGGAACGACACAAGGGTGAGAAATTAAAAACAGAATTCTCATTTTTGGGTGAATTAACCCTTTAAATTCTTCTAATGCCAGCAAAGTCTGGGCCTTGTCTAGACAATCATGTTCTTAGCTTTATTGTCCCCTGCCTCACTGAAAAGACAACTGTTCGCTGTTATTTGCGCAAGTTGCGTCTGGTGTGAACGTAGGGTAACGTAACGGAGCGGGGTCACGTGACTCCACACACGGTAGTGTTTTTAAAGGGAAAGTAATTGAAATAATTGACCTTGAAAGATTGTATAGATTATAGGTTCTGAATGTCGATTTCGATTACTTTTCGATTAATTGCCCAGCCCTATTAAAGATGCCCCTTGTGGACAATTCACTTGGTTTTGTGCCATTTGACATGATCGATGGGCAGCAGAGGTGCTAATATTTCTTTGTTTCTGTAAAGGCTAATGCTCTGGCAGTGGTCAGAGGACACAATGCTGCTTACTTTTCTCTGCTCAACCGATGCTGCTCAAATGAGGTAGGTAGGCAGCCAGTGCTCTTCTGTGGACTGCAGGTGCTGCCTATTACTCATTCTTACAAAATACAGCATGGACCCATGTGGAAAACACACTCATCAGCCTGGCCACAGTCGGGATTTATGTGGATGGACAAAGACTGAAAACTCTTCTTGTAAACTTTCTTGGAGTTCCCAACCTGTATCAGTTTTAACACATTGGTTATATGTTCACATGTACTGTACACCAGAGGTTTGAATATTGCCAATGATAAGAATTAAAGTACTGCATGTCATTTTAATACCATTTACATGCCATTCCTGATAATTTTCTCAAAGAATGTTTTTTTTTTTTTTGAATAACGTTCTTGTTTCATGAAACTCTATTTCCTGTTTTTCTTGGTAATGTGACTTTTTCATTTTAGGTCTGGGCATGAGAGCACTACATTATCTGTCTGCAGCACTAGGACAGGCATGCTTTGGTGTCTAAATTTCTGTTAGTGTGATTAAAATGGGAGTAATGGGAGCATATTTTATTTTACAGTGATGATGCTTATAATTAACCAGTATCACATTAACATAATGGTCGTATTCTGTTTATAGAACTCTTAACTACATTCTGTGTGTGTGAGTAAATGTTGCTACTGTTGCTAAATTATACAAGGTATTTTCACAGTAGTCAATCATTTATACATTTCTCTATATTCATACATCTCTTTGTAATTTTGTGCCTGTGCTTATTACATTATTATTAAACCTTATTGTTTAATTGGTCTTAGAAAGGCGTCATGATGTTGTGCGCTTTATATCCTTGTTATATCCATCTATTTTATTATAATATTTCCAACGGATGAGACAAAGCCCTTTATATTGTATTACTAAAGAGGATATTTCCAGCCCACCTGGAAGGCCTGTAGTCTCTCTTTGGCTCTGCGTCAGCTTTAGGCTCATTCTTTTCCCCTGTCAATCACAGCTGTGTGTACTGCCCCTGAAGCTGCTCTCTGATAGACCCCAGCCCTTATCTAAGTCTGGATGCTACACATGACATTTGCCTTATTGACTCTACACAGACAGGCCAAACTGACCCACTGGAGTTGCTGAGGCAGACACTACCATTTTCAGCTTTTATAAACGCCTTTTCCTCCCCCCCCCCCCTTTCCTTCTTTCATGGTGGGCCTTTTGAACTGAAGTCATTTCCTGCTGCTTTGCCAAGATACACAGCAGCTTGGGCTGGCTGCTCAAAAACAGCTGGCTTAAATGGAACTATATTTCCTAGGTAACCACTCAGCACTATTTTAGTGGGGTTGCAGCAGTGAGTCAGAGGCAAAGTGAATACAGTAGTCCCTGACCTGAAGTGGTGCTCACTTTGATCAGGTATCTCACAATGACAAACCAATGTGAAGCATGTCAACTGCGGGCCATATATAATGGAAATGGTCCTTTATGTGGGTAACATTTGATGTTCACATGTTACAAGGAAAGGGAAAGTGTTATGGCCTTTATCCTGTATATGTGTGAATCTTATTATAGTTACAGCTTCTCTGTGGACCATGATAAGAGGAAGCACATTAACGGTGTGAATTTTGCCCAACCAAAGGTTAGGGGGAAGTTGGCAATGTCACAACTTAGTGTTCAGTATCAATGTGAATCAACCTCACACTTTTGCGTGAGAAAGATTAAAATGCTAGTTTGTTCATGATAGGGCTGCACGATATTGGTAAAAAATTACATTGCGATATTTTTTTTTTCTTGCAATATATATTGCGATGTGTACAAATTTATTCATGTTCATCAGCATCATCCTTTTTGTATCCAAAATAAGGGCTGCACAATAATCATCGCACGATATGTATTGTGCATCTTGTCAGTAAAGCCAGTTCTGTTAGCGGTAAATTCCATCAGGTGCGTGATCTTACATTGAGCCGCATTCACTAGGGAGAGCCGTTGTGCACTGACGAGCTGCGCAAATTCGGGTTCGGTATGCAGTATGGGAACATTTTGGGTATCCGAAAAATGATCTCGGGGTTGTCCTTGAAAATGGATATCCAGTTTGCAAGAAATGTGGACGAAGAGTGCCCGCACTAGTAAGCTACATGGAGGTGTGTTGGATTAGGGTTAGGGCTCTCTAGGACTGAGTATATGCCCATACTCATAAAGCACAGAAGATTTTGTAGAGGTGGCAAAATTTGCAGACTTTACATTGTTTATTGTAATTATTAGTATTAACGTTTATTGAACTGTCTTGGGGTGTATTTCGTCATAGTTTTTTTGGTTAGCACAGTAGAATCACCATAATGCACTGCCTCTTGATCATGGCTCACTCATAATTACACAGGCTTTTATGTAGCTTGTAAAAGAGCTTTTCAGTGCTGGCATGAGATTGCTATTGTCTTTTGTATGTAAGCCACCATTGAGCCCATGTGGAGAAGATCCCATTCCCCATTACTCCTTTCTCTGCTCCATCTGTCCTTCTGTTTGTCTCTCTTTTTTCTTGTTTCTCTCCTTCTTGTCCTCTTTTCCTCCCTTCAGGCCACCTGTCTCACAGTCCCCTCTCTCCCACCCTATATTCCATTTTCGTCATGCCTGCCCCTTCCTAAGTGTCAGTGTTTCTTGATCATGTGATATGCTTTGGGTTTGTACCCCAGGCCCATCCATCATGAGATCAGTTCTCCGTGGTGTAAGCACAATTTGCTAGCACTTAAACTGGTCTTAGTGATTTCATAGGCTGTTAAACACCAGATGATACAGAAGATGCACATTCATGTTACTTTTTTATGAACCTAAAAACAAGCTATGCAATTTCTAAGTGTACAGTGTTCTGTATTTACTATATATATGTATATATACATATTAGGGGTGGGCATAGATTAATTTTTTTAATCTAGATTAAAATGGCTCATTTGAGATCTGCCAAAGGCATTCAGAAT
>JAUMHQ010000315.1:2408971-2424969 GCA_032361165.1 Enteromius paludinosus | reverse complement strand
AAATATATGAAAGTCTAATGTTTATCAGTACATTACAGAAAATAATGAACTTTATCACAATATGCTAATTTTTTGAGTAGGACGTATGTTTACATTTGCAATGTACATTCATTTTCCAGGGAAACTTTTGACTGATTTTTGTCCAATAAAATTCATTTTAAAATAAGCCACAAGCAGCCTGCAATTATCAAGTCGTGTTTGATGTGACTAAAAAGTTTTTTTTTTTTTTTTTTTGATATGGCTAAAGTTATAAGGGCTGTGCCAACATATACACATAAAATGTTCACATATCAATGTTTTTTAAAATGTCAATTTACCTCCATACAATTCAAGCTGCCAAAATACGTGTAAATACCAAAGCTTGAGTTAGTTCCTCAGTTTGGTTAGTGTTATTTCTATGAGACACAATATTTCTCAAAAGTGAAGTGAACCACAATAGAGAGATTAAAACTGACACTCCATTGGAACAAATACATTTGGTTCATTTCTAACCCCAATGCAGTTATAAAAATGTGAGATGTACTGCAGAGTGTGAATTCATGACATATGTATCACTAAGTGTGGTAGTTCTAGATGGTAGATCTATTTGGCAATAACTAGCCCTAATTGATATGCATTTCACCCTAAAATATGCAGTGTATCTTTGCTGAATTTAAAAGTAACATCCTCGTGTTGACATCACGTTTCTCTGTTGCAGTACATACGTTTAAATCAATAAGTCCCTCATGCCAATTTAAACAACTTCATAAAATAGTTTTCTTGATTGTGATTGCAAATGTGAATGTGTTGCTTCTGCAGTAAATTGCACCTGTTACATGACACTGCCAACATTGGAGGTCACTGAATGGTGAATAGGGCAATATTTGGAAAGCTAAGAAAAACAGTCCGGTTGCCACCGTGCATGCAAGCAACAACAACAATAACAAGGTGAGACAGTGAATGCATTGGGCTTAATTTCCCAAGTGACTCTCTGTTCCTCTCTCCAACACACACACAGCAAAAGGTAGGGGGAGGATGATCTGCTCAAAAAAATGTTGTCAGGTGTGTTTTGTGCTTTAATTCTGGGTGTTTATCCGCACTAATGAACAACTCTGAGTCAGCGCAAAAGAGCTAATTGTGTGTGTGAGTGTTTATGTGTGTGTAGGGGGAACATGGGTTAATTAAGTAGAAGAACATTGGAGATACAGTGACTCTGACATTTATAGGTAATTAAGCATGGAGGAAGTAGGTAAAAAAACAAAACAAAAACACATAAAGAAGAGGGGAAAGTAATGTATGTGTTGATGGTTATACAATTTCGTGACATGCCAGAATCCAAAGCAAGTATGCAAAGCTGACACGCTACAACTTTTCCGATTGTTTTCCAAGAATGTTATCATCTGCAAAACGGATTTCATCAGTAGATATTGGCACATGTATTGTTTTAGATGAACTGTGATGTTCAGTGATGCACCTTATTTCACTATGGCCAAAGTATGTATACAGTATATGACCCATTTAATTAATAGGTTTGTCTTTTACAGTGAGAACAAATCTTAATGCTATATGGCATACAGTGCAATGACAGTCTAGGCAATTGTGCGTCTTCACACAAAGCTTTTATAGCTTTGCTATGTAGAAACAGTGAGGGACGCCCAGACACTTTTGGGATGAATGGGAAGACTTTTCTCTTGCTGGTCTAAACACTGAATTCTCCTCAAACTCCTGCTCCACATAAACAATAGTTACCTGATAAACTGACATACTGTAAGACATTTAATGTTAATGAACACATTAGCACTCCTTGATGAAATGATGTGGGTCTTATTCACATACTTAAGAACATGAATATAGACTCATCTTGCTATGCTAGCCTGATTTAGCCAAAAAAAAGCGCTTTAGCATTCTTTAGCATAATTGTCTTCTGTTTTTCTTCTCGATGTATCAAAAAGTTTTGATAGCACTTTAGTACAGGGACCAATAACTATAGTCTCGGTTACCATTGACTTCCGTTGTATGGAAAACCACAGAATCTTTTCTAATAAAGCACACTTTAGGGACATACATTTGCTTTCTGAGTACTTGCACAAGGTGTGTTTCTGGCCTAAGACTGAACAAATATCAGCAGATGTCCTGAAACATAGAAATCAGGCAAACCCTGGCAAAAATGGTCACCCGATCTAAACTCACACACGCATTGAGTCATCGTGCCTGATGCCCAAACATTACACAATCCAGCACGGCTGACAGTCATGCTCGTTTCCATCGGCAACAGCTGCTGGGAGGCGATGATGTCGTGCCACACAATACGGCATGTGAGTGCTGACAAAGGCGGCACTGTGTTGGCGCAATGCCGTCACGGCCCGCTTCCTAGTTCGGCTGCCATCAACGTTTGCTTTTTTTGTTGTTATTGTTGCTGCGGTTGTTTAGAGGCCTGTTTTGGAGACTGGGGAGAACACAAGGGTCTTAACCCCCTGGTCTCACAAATAGCCACAAAAGAAGGGCGCATTCAGCAGCCGCAAACACACAACAATGCACCACACGAGGGGGGAAGTAGGTCATGGGAAGAAGCCCTGGATCTGGATGGAGATGTGTTGTGGGTAGACAAGGCCATTAAGTGCGCTGGGTTTCGTGAAGGTTATGGAACATCATGTATATTTGAGTTTTAGTGGCTGGTGAGGAAGTATTCCCGAGATGTTCACCTTGAAGACCTCTCAAATCCAGTGGGCAGTGTTTGCCCTCGCTCCTTCCCACTCGGGGGTTGGGTGTATTCTCATTAGTGGGCATTTTCAGTGTCTTTGTTAATTGCACCTTGGTTCTCTGCGCACCTGGAAGCACCAATCCTTCTTGTCCAAGCTTAGCCAGACGTTCCCAAAATACATCTTTTTTCGGTCTCTATATAGCAGCCAACCTAAGGTTCAGCCTTCTTTTAGAAGGTCTTGCACATCCTATAGGCACACCTTTGTTGTCTTATTCGCACACTTTCTCTGGCTAATTGTGCTCATAAGGATTTGCTCCCTGTCACAACTGGAGAACAGACCGTACACAGACAGCATGCAGCCTGCTACCATTGGCCCCCGGGGGCTCTCAAGACGGCCTGGCTGTCCCGAGGGTCACACCCACAAACACAGGTGTAAATGTACATTCAAACGCATCTTCATCTTATTGAAGCCTTACTGTATACACCTGCCTCGTAATTTATACTATCTTATATAGTATACATAATCGCCTTAATTTCTCTCTTGCTGACTCTATGTGTGTGTACAGATGTACATGTCGGCAAGACAGAGCCACCAGGGGCCAATAAAAAAACTGTGCATTGAAATTGTAGCTAACAGGCAGTTTTGGGAATTGCTGGTCCCAGGATTGGAGGGTGGGGGAGGTAAGATAGAGTAACGAAGCCTAACTGGGAATTCTCATAATATGTGGCACTGGGACGTAGGGACCAATGTATTGTAACCTGACTGAGAAAACACAATTTATTATGTGTCTATGTGCTGAGAGCAGAGGTTATTAATGCTGTAGACAACAACAGGCCGTATAGTGTGTCTGCTGCAATATGAGACAAATGCCATGATATATGGTGACAGAAACTGTAGAAGAAAAAGAAAATATGCATACTCGCATCAAGCCAGGGTATGCTTCTTTCCATTACTTTTAGGGCATTTCTTCAGTATTTGTACACTAGGGGATTATTTTATTAATATTAGAAACTTTTTTAGATCAACTTTTTGTTATCTTTTATGCACAGATTCTATTGCTATGTTGTTGTCAGACCCAGACCTAATATTCAAACTATGAAAAATTTGCATTTATAAAATACAAAACCTGTTTACAACTATGATAATCTAAACAAAGAGTTAAGTACAGTGAATGTTTATTCAATATTTATTTTGTTAAAGTAACTGACTAATTTATTTTTGGTAAATCACTTTTGAGTAGAAGGTTTTGTGTTGTTTTTAAAATTCTAAACAAGCAATAATTTTGTACAATTATGCAAAAATTGTAAAAATATTATTTGACTTAATTTCTCAGAATAATCAAATACAATATTATATATAATAATATAATATAATATAATAATAATTACTTAACCACATCACTTCGCTTAAGGTAAGATAAAAAAGACACTGTAATTGCAATTTTCATTAGTTAAAAAAATATGCTGGGGGCAATTTAGGTACTTCTTGAAAAAGGAAAATTAAACCCTTCAATAAGTGTGATAGACTGGTTTAAGATGGTCCCACAGCGGGGTCTGCTTAGGCTGATAAATTAGTTTCCTCTAAAAATAAAGTTTGTCTAGTTGTGACATTGGTTACTGCACCCAGCTCAGTGTAGTTTAACGACACTGGAGCAGTACTGATAAAGTATGTATGCTGTGTGCTTTCATACTGAAAAAAAAGCAGTTTTCTGAACCTCTTGGGTAAGAGGGTAGTTTGGCACATTTGGCACAGGATGGTACAGTCAGTGTGCTGCTGAAACGCATATGTTACAGCTGAGGGTGACTCGTGTGTGTACGTATCAGGGAATGTGGTGATCTCAATAAGATATGTGTGTGTATGTGCTTGTGTATCAGGGCATGTGGTTTCCTCAGTAAGGGGTCTTGCGAGTCCTTCAGTCGGACAGCTGGAGGGCCAATCTGTCCTCTCGCTCGCCCAGCGATGGCAGGGCAGATAAGCGGCCACTACGGACCCGACCGTTACCCCTCTGCCCCTACACACACGCACACACCCACACCAGGAGCCCAAGAGCGGCCCGCAGCCGGGGGCTGACAGCTCGACACAGCCGGCTCAGCATGGGGTCTGTGAGGGGAGGGGAGGAGAGACCTGAGGGAGGGGCCGGAGGTCTGGAGGTGGCCGTTACTGCAGCCAAAGCCAGGCTCGCTGCCAAAACAGAAAGGGAGAGAAAGCGAGAAAGAGCGACAGAGGAAGGAGAAACAGAAAACTGTATAAATATACCAGCATTAACACCTCTCTAACGCATCAATAACTTTGCTGTTGCATCTCTCCTCACACTTTTTGGACAACAGAATGCTTAAGAATTTGTAAGTTAGTTTTGGTTAAAAAAATTTACCAAAACAGCAGTAAATTTTCATTTTATGTGCTGAAACAATTAAACTGGGCTTTAGGACTTAAGAAATGTCATTGAATGAAGTAAAATATAATCAAAATTTATGTTTAAGTTTTTAAAGTTAAGTTTTATGTAATTTTGAATATGAATTAAATCCTCATTTGATATAAACCTTAATATCTATATCTATAAAAAAAATAGGAAAACAATGAATATGAACTCCTACAAAATGCAAAAAGACATAAAACTCTATATAATCTTACATTGGGCCGAGCCAATTATTCTAATTGTCTAATTACTGCAAATAAGCAACCTTCATGTTTGCACTTTTCATTTAAACAGCCACAATTGTTCTAAGAAATGTTTTTCTTGTAGTGAAGAAGAAGAAGGTGAAACGCTGTTTGTCTTTATAGACACTTTTCCTCTAACACATCTTTAGCTAGTTAAAAAAAGAAGAAGAAAAAAAGGTTTTCTGTGAATATTAAAATAATTATAATTTCATTATGGTTGGTTAAACCCAAAGAGTAGCAAATTGGCTTTTCACCTTTAACCAGAGTCCTTTGCTCCACAGGCTACATATACAGCCCCACTCACCTTAAATCTCTAACTGTGTCCTTGTCATACGATGGCAGACAAAACTTTCATGATAAGCTTGTGTGTGCATGTGAGAGCCTGTGAATCCATACTCTTTCAGTTGATAATATTGTCTGTTTTGACCTGAACAGTGACTGACATACATTGGTATGATGCCAAAGGTTTGTGTGATGTGTAAATGCATTGCATCTCTTGGAGGGCATGAACATGGATCTCAGAATAAAGCTGGCACCATCTGTCTGTGGGACCCACGATGCTATGGCAAAGTGGCAGGACGTCCCGAAACACCATCCACATTCACACACAAACAGGGTTAAATGGGCAATACACAGATGTCTGTCAGACTTAGGGTTTCTTAATTGGATAACCTCTAATGTATCACAAACACTGAACATGATGTTCTGAGGGCTGAGAGGAGAAAATGAAGCCATGAATAAGACTTCAGTTGATGTTAATTAATGAACAATTGTTTATATTATTATACAAATACAAAAACAATCAAACAGAAAATCAATTTAAATAGTGAAGAATTGTAACGAGAGGTTTTACTCCTAACCAGATCATGACGATAGCATGGTACTTTGGGGATTATTATAACATGGAAAAGTTCTCAAAAGGACTAGCTATATATCTCTGAAAAAGTTCTGAATGAATTGTCCAGTTATGCAAAAACTGTTGGGTTTTCACCATATAATCATTAATATTTAATTTTTTTTAATTGTATTTCTTTTTTCTGAGAAATTGAACTGTAAATGAAAGACCTTAATAAACCTTAATTACCTTAATAAAACAAATATGTTCTGGGTAAGAGAAAAACAAATCCACAGTCTACATTTTCACGATACTTGAAAAGGGACAACCTTTACGAAAACTATATAAATCTGTTGCAATGTCGCCATCTGTCGGTTAATATGAGCTGGCGTTTCGGTGTCGATCGATGTTTCTGTGCTTGACTCTTTTGTCTGCCACTGTTTGTTGTTGAACTGCGATGGCGGCAGATGGACTCTTTGTTTTTAGTTTCACTGGTTTGTGCATTTACTAATTAGTTATAAATGGAAAAAAAGAGATTCAATATCAATTTGGACGACTCCGCGTTCACAAAGGAAAGAAGTCGGGTGGGTTTTTTTGGTAGTGAATGCTAATTGTGAGGATGGAGGTAACGTTACGTATGTATGAATATCTACAGTTCAAACCCCACAAAGCTGTGTAGATAAACTATCCCCTCGGTCATTCTTGAGAAGTGGCACAAAACAGGGTGCAACATTTGAAGAAAAAACCTTGTACTTAGGCAAATTAAATACAAATATGAATCTTTGATGTGCTGAGCTACTGAGCTATGCTTTGATACTAACTTACCTCCCAACTTTTCTCTTTTTTTAACAAAATGCATATAATTTCAGCTCATCTTTAACAGCATTCAAGATGTGTAAAACGTTTCAAAACACATTCTCATGTTAGCAGATAGACTGCACGTTCACTTCTGACTAACAATTTTACAACAGATGTAACATATAATGAAATATTATCAAAATATTAATCTGACGGAGTTGACAGATCTGACAGTGGTGTGGAAAACCTGAATTTATAGTCATTTTTACTATCAAATACATAGGATCAATTAATTACTGTATTAAAACAAACACAGTGAGTATATTATTGAATATAAAGCTCTTAAAAAAAAAGAGTAACATTTAACCCCCAGTTTCACAGACAAGGCTTAAGCTAGTCCCAGACTAAATTGCATGTTTGAGCTGTCTCAGATGATAATATCTAGCTCTGACATATCTTAAACATGTCAGTGTCATTGTTCTGTGTTCAGATGCACACCTGTAATCTTTTCTTACAAGGCGTTTTTGTAAAAGTTGCTTAAATATCTTAATTTAACTAATGCCTAGTCCTGGCTTAAGCTAAGCCCCATTTGTGAACCCAGGCCTAAGTATTTTGTTATATCACTGAAACACAAAATCTGGCGGTGTTGACAAATTTGGCATTTCTTTCACATACCTGCTTCAGGAGAATAAAATGATCTAAATATTTCAAATAATTGTCTCAGAATTTGGAAGGTGGTGTTTGACATATGGTTGTGACACAGGAAATATTAACATTAGGATTTAAAATATTCTAAAACTATAAAACTTAGCGGAGCCTGTCTGATACTGATGTACTCCGCAAAGAAGGGCTGTGGCAAAGGGGTCCTTTAGAGTGACAGCTCCCCCTGGTATTACCTGTTTTTATTACCTTTTAATACATTTCTGACGGTGTTGTAAAAAAAAAACGCACCTTTAAAATCTTATGAACCACACGTGTCATTAAAAAACAACCTTGCTTTGATAGGAGATATTATTGAGTGTTGCTTTTGTTAAAACAAGCTCCTTTTCATTGTAAAAAAAATATTTTTATCCATTTTATGGCATATGAATGATTAAACCTTTAATCATGTGAACAGACTGTTTTAGATGCAGTGAGAGGAAAATAAGAGTCATAGATTTTTTATTACAATAAGAAAATTTTAATTGATGGTGATGATAATTGTGTTAAATAAATTCTATTATTAATCCCTCATAACATTTAAAATTGAAAATGTTGTTATTTTTTAAATCTAATAGCAGTCAGACTTGCAGAACCTGTTTTGTCCCATGTCTCAAGAATGACTGACCTACTAAACGAGTGGGATCGAACCATAATGCATGTATTTTAAGAATCCAAACTGCGTCAAACAGCTTTACTACAAAAAGTTATGTAAAGCGAGAGCTATGACCCTTACAGACTATATAAATATGTGTTAATCAGAAGCGTGGTCTGCCAACTTCATGTGCATCTTGCACACACTCTTTGCAAGTGTGACCCTAACCAGGTGTTGATGACTCAAAACATACTTGCCCACCACAACAGGAACAGCCCAGCACTTGAACTACTCTCGACCTACTGCAAAACTTGCTAAATTTAAAGAAAAAAGCTAGCTGCTTGTTGCTTGTTTTTTTAAGTTAATCTAAACATTACAATTATGTTGTTTACTCACCCTTAAAAATCTCTTTCCTCTGAGGACCTTGACTAACACCATAAGTGGAAATAAAGAGTTATGGTCCAAAAGTGCATATGGCCCCTTTAAACTTCCAGTAAAGCACTCAAGTGGCAGTGTTTCCTAATGACTCAAATAACCCAGTTTTTTTCTTCACACAGGTGACATCTTTATTTAAGGCCAAAGATGGGCAAGGAGAGACCTCATCAGCTCAGGATGCTCCTCCAGTTCCCCACCAACCACTGTCCTATGCAGATTTTGTTGTTCAGAACAAAAACAGGGCTGTTCAGGGAGCAGCCCATGGACCAGAGAAACAAAGTACGAGCGTTGCTGCAGCGCAAAGCAGTGTGAATACAACTGCTAGTGGATCAGTTACTACATCCTCCACAGACTCTGGACAGCCTGAGATTGAGAAGCAGGGACCAGAAAAAGTACCATCAGAAGATCAAACGAAAGAGGAAAGTCAGAGTTCAGAGAGTTGTATCATTCCTCCTCATCTCTTAGGATCAGGAAACAGTATTATTGTCAGTCCTCGACAGGTCTGTATACTGTATGTTCAATAAGGCTATGATCAGTCAATTTGTAGAAGGAAATAGACTGGGTTTGAGAAATTCTCTGGTATGTAGTAGCAGAATATAATAAATGGATTTCATGCGTCCATGCAAATATGTGTCAGTATAAACATCTAAACATTATTTAAAATTCAGTTGATTTCCTCTATGTAACATCCAACATGATTATATAATACCATGTATTGTTCTGTCTACAGAGAGGCAACCCCATCCTAAAGTTTGTGAGAAATGTTCCTTGGGAGTTTGGAGAAGTTGTGCCTGACTATGTTTTGGGGCGGACAACCTGTGCTCTTTTTCTCAGGTGGGTTTTTGGTTTGGGATGGTACAGAGAAGATATATTACACTGGTAAGAAAATCAAATGATTTGTAATGCTACTGGTGTCAGTGTTTCATGCTGTTTGCGCCTCTTAAAAAATGGATGAAATCTAAAATACCTACACAAAATAGGAATGCAAATATACACAAAGAAAACCTAGAAGCTTCACCAGTCATGTACATAGATGTGAAACTAGTGCTGCTTTGCACATTTGAGGCCAATTCCAAATTAACTTATTGTTGGCACCTGCCCACATGCCAAAAGCACCAAAAGTTGGTTAAATGACCATGTGTTGGTGTGCTTGACTGCCGACCAAACTCACTAGACCTGAACCCCATAGAGAATCTACAGAAACGAGACCAAAAAATTCAGAGCTGAAGGCCACTGTCAAAGAAACCTGGGCTTCCACCTCAGCAGTGCTACAAAGTGATCAGCAAAATTAGCCCTTATCAGTTATTGAGTACATATACAGTAAATGAACATACTTTCCAGAAGGCCAACAATTCACTAAAAATGAGTATTCTAGATTATAGAATATAGAGGATTCTAATGTGTTGAGATGAACGAGTTAATTGGTGGACCAAAGACTTGAACTACTTCTTTGTGCACTGAATTTATTTAATACACAAGTTTCACAATTTGAGCTGAATTACTGAAATAAAGGAACTTTTCCACAACATTCTAATTTATTGAGATGCACCTGAATAGCAAACTCTGTACCCTGCCAACCACTTAAATGTGTGTGGGGGGTTTTTCAATTGGGGTTTGTTATTAAATCAGTTACTGAATGTTGTGCAGATCATTTTTTTTAAATGCCAAGATACCATAAATAATACTTTATTAATATTAAGGGCAATGTGGTATACAATATAAAATATAGAAACCTGAATGCAAGCATCCAAATGTGCACTTAAAACTCATTTTGTGAGGGTTCAGAATCCTGTCAGTGAGTCAGGTGTGAAACCACATCATCCTGTCTTTGCAAAGTCAAAGAGCGAGAAGGTGGACATGTTTTTGCTGAAAATTATGATTGGTATGACAACAATAGATCATAGATAGACAGACAATGTAGAATCAATTGAGAAATATAAACAAATAATAGCATTTTGTATTTATAATTTAATAATGTAATTGAATGTATTCTAAACTCAGTCTCAGCCTCCACTTGTTCCAAACCTGCAATGTGTCTTTCTGTTGAGCACAAGAATGTTGGTATTTGTCCGTACTTTAGAGGTCAATGGCTACCATTAACTGTTTGGTTACCAACATTTACACAGGTTTGGAACAACTTGGGTGATAAATATGAATCATTGCAAAGATTTTTAGTCCCTAATTTACTAAATTGCAAATAAAAACTTTTTCTATATTTTTTTTTTATTCGCCAAACAAATATCAGTATAGTGTGTCATGCTTTCGTTTCTTTTTTTCTCCATGACTACAGTGTGCGTTACCATAATCTGAACCCCAACTACATCCATGAGCGCCTGAAACAGTTGGGTCAGAGTTTCACCCTCAGAGTGTTGCTCGTGCAGGTTGATGTGGTGAGTCTGTCTGTCTTACTAATTAACTTACATATATTTGTCTTTATTTAAATCTTTTTGAGCTGAATTGAGCGCTAAGTAAATAATGTCAGTAAAAAAATCGCCTCTTAGTGCCAGCATTTGAACCTTTGAACTGATGTTCCTGTCCCGTTTCTCTCTACCTCATTTTTCAGAAAGACCCTCATCATGCGCTCAAAGATCTTGCTCGAATATGCATCATGGCTGACTGTGCCCTCATTTTGGCCTGGAGGTGAGAGGATGGTTCAAGTGGGAGGGGAATTTCTTTAGTGACTTGAAGGGAAATATAAGGTGTTAATGTTCTAACACTTAGTTTTCAGTGTTTCAATTGAATTCCTTTAACTAAGTCTGTCTGTTGTTGTGTGTAAGTCCTGAAGAAGCCGGCCGTTACCTTGAGACTTATAAATCTTATGAGAAGAAACCTGCAGATGTTCTGAAAGAACAAGTGGAGAAAAATTACCTGTCCCAGGTTAGAGCACAAAAGCCTATTAATAAATCTTTCATATTTTTTTTCATTATACACTGATGACATAATTCCTATTAAAAACATTTCTGATAATTTATTGTCATATTTAATCCTTACTTTTTGTTTGACAGGTTACAGATTGTTTAACCACAGTAAAGTCTGTCAATAAGACAGATGCCATGACTCTACTGTCTACGTTTTCTGTGAGGAATACTTTTCCTTTAAATGCTGCACATTTACTGCATTACTTCCCCTACTGTTCAAGTGTTTGAGGTCTCTTAGATTTTTTAAAAGAAACTATTAGGTTTATTCAGCAAAACAAAAAATGTATTTAACTGATTTTTTTACATTTGGCCATTGCCAATAAACTTGAGAAACTGTGTTCTTTTATTATTTATGTTCTTTTATGTTAATGCCATTTTATCTTTTCAGTCTTTGGAGGGCATCATTAAGGCATCTAAGGAAGAACTAGTTTTGTGTCCTGGACTTGGTCCACAAAAGGTGTGTAGAGACACGATATGTTTTGAGCAGTTGGTTTTATATGTGGAATCTGATATCAGGTTACAAATGTTTTTTATGTTTTGAACACAAATTTTAACAGTAAGTGAACTTGACATTTTAACTTGTCCAATGATATGCTTTATTTTTTTCCTGTTTGTGGTTCATTTAGGCAAGAAGGCTTTATGATGTACTGCATCAGCCCTTCATAAAGACCAAAAAGAAGGAAAGCTGATAAAGCCAAACTGCTTTTTGATCACCGACTGTCTTTGAACAGAGTGCCTAGAATAATGATCTGGGGCCATATAGCCCATGGTCATCTGGAGGCTTCAGGCTCTTTTTGGACTATTATTATCTCACCCTGTAATTATAGGACAAAATGCGATAAATGCAGTGGATTATTTATTATTTGTTATACTATGTTTAACCTGATTTTGTAATTCTGTAAATTCAGTTTGACTTAGTAGAATGAGGCAAGGTTAAGGAACTACATTTTTATGTGCTGTGTTTACGAAAAATTCAATAAATTTGAATCATGATTCTTACTGAAACACAACTTGTGGAAACCATTTGTCATATAAAAAAAAATTGGTGGAAACTTAAGAGCGGACTGATGACAAATGATTTGTCAGAAATAGACTTTGTGGATAAACCGACTCAGAGTTTGAATGTGGTTAAGGGTCAAGTGTATGGCCATCATAAATGCCACAGAATACAACACCTGCCTTTATCACAATCTCACAACTAACTGACTAACCCAAACCCAGTACCAAGCAGGGTGAGAGCTGTTATACAGACAGTTACAATTAGAATCTTCTTTAATCTAAATATTGTTCACATAATTCCAACCAACTTTTCTCTGTGAAAAATAAAGATGATATTTATTTGGTCTATATAACGGAAGTAAATGGTCACCAAAATGGTTACTTACACTCCTCAAAATATTTTATTTTGTGTTTTGCAGAAATAATGCAGGTTGGGAATGATATGGTTGAATAAACAATGACTCTTTTAGGTGGACTCTCACAATACTTTTTTTTTTTTTTAATTTTCAGACGTCAGATTTTCCCCTACACCTTTTTCATTGTGGTTTCAGAGGCTATTGGTTATAATACACTTTTGATCTACTTACTGCCACATATAAAAGTAGACCCCACTGAGCGGTTAATATCCTGTTAATGTTCCAGTTCTCATCATGCTGCTCAGTCTCTGTCTTCTCCTGAATGTCTTCTCTCTGTCTGGTAAGACATTTACATCTTATATCAATACTGCAGATTCTGTTGAGAAGTAGTTTTAATGAATACAATTAATTTACAAAGACATATTTCTGTATGTACCCACATTTTTTGTATCGATGGCTTGCGAGCTGTTTTAGTATTTTGATAATAATTGGCTGGTTTATACTGTTTCCATGTTTGTAACTATTTACCTTGAGAAGCTCTTGTATCGTGATCACAGGAGGGTTAGAGAGGGGTATTATAGGTGGCAAAGAGGTAAAACCACATTCCAGACCATACATGGCATCTCTCCAGGTTGAAAGAAAACATAAGTGTGGAGGGATGCTGATTAGGGATGATTATGTGCTGACTTCAGGTCACTGTTGGGAGTATGTACAATGTGAACACACACACACACATACATTATAAACCATACAAACATGATGCTCTGCAGTTATCAATAATCTCAACATTAAATGTTTTCACAGCAAGGAGACCCCCAACTTAGATGTTGTTCTGGGAGCTCACAATATTAGCCAGATTGAGGACAGCCAGCAGATTATCCAAGTAGACGAGTACATCAGACATCCTAATTATGAGAGCAATCACAGGACCTATGATATTATGCTACTAAAGGTAACATCATTATCGGTGCTCAAATTAGGGGGATGTTTTTTTTCCACAAAACGAATGTATTGACTGACTAATATGTTACAGTTAACCACCAAAGCCAAGATAAATGAGTTTGTGGATGTTATTGAGCTCCCTATGGACAATAACCATATTCCCACTCATGTGAAATGCTCCATTGCTGGATGGGGCTCAACACAACCTGGAGGAGGAAGAGAATCTGATGTTCTAAGGGAAGTCAGCCTCAAATTGCAGTCTAACTCTGAATGCAAAGGAAAGTGGCAAGAATATTTCAACGATGCGAAAATGATTTGTAGTCTCTCGGATGGGAAAAGGGCATTCTGTCAGGTGCTGCAACATTACTTTTGCTAATTAACAAAAGGTTTATGCCATCTGATATTTCACATAGTGACAGACTACATTTTAAATCTTTCATTTGTTTCTCTTTAGGGTGATTCTGGCAGTCCTCTGTTTTGTGACTCTGAACTTAAAGGAATGGCTGCATACACATATCCTAAAAACTGTGCATTCAAGGACTACCCTCAAGTATACATGAAAATATCTGCCTTTGTTCCGTGGATTAATGAAAAATTAAGAGATTGAAAATGGCATTTATGTGCGTAAATTGATCTACCGTATGTAATTGAAGTCTAAAAAAAACTGTTACTAATTCTTGGTTACTGCCTGATACCATTTTCATTTGAAATGTTATAAAAACGATTAAGAACCATTTTTTGAACTTGTCTGTATTGCTTAAACTGTTGTGTCCAGGAAAAACAAATGAGGCCACTATAATATTACATGCTTTTACTAGACTAACCTTCTTAAATTGCATATTGTCCCGGGAGGAGCTATGACAGACACAGTAGGAGTGACATCAATCCTCGGGGAGGCTTTTATTGAACAAAATAATAATGAAATAAAGTGTCCAGAAAAGCCCTGGTAACAAGTGGAGTGAAATGAAAAAATGCACTGAATAAAAGAGAAAATGAGTTGTTGTGCCTTTGGATGTGAGAATCAGAATACAAATATTTTTTATAGAATTCTGTCGCCAAAAACATATTTACTTAGTTACAGCATGAAATACCACTGCTATAAAATACTAACCTATAACATTTTATGCTTTTACCTATTTTGTCTCACAGTTCTGACTTTTTCCTTGCAAATCTTTATATCTAGTATTTCGCACTTTGCAGCTTGATTTAACTCAACGATAGTGAGTTTGTCCATTCTTAGGGAAAAACGTCAGAATTTTGGGATGTAAACTCAGAAGGGAGAATGACGAGTTGATTTTATCCTTATCTGAT
The DNA here is from genome assembly GCA_032361165.1 of Enteromius paludinosus. Lineage (NCBI taxonomy): Eukaryota > Metazoa > Chordata > Actinopteri > Cypriniformes > Cyprinidae > Enteromius > Enteromius paludinosus. The sequence continues at coordinate 2,409,742 of JAUMHQ010000315.1, read as the reverse complement.
TGTGAGATATAATCTCGAAATTTTAGAATTTCGAAATATAACCTCAAGTTTACCATTTTTATTCTTTTATCCCATGGTTTCCGAAGACTACCACCTGAAAACTCATTTTAATTGGGTTATCTTTACAGTACATTCCAATGGACTCTAGCTCTAGCTCCTCCCATTTGGCTCTACAGCGAGCATCCTCTCGATTCTTTAGCGGCTTCGTCCTATCTATTTAGGATTTCTTTATATTGAAATAAATCTTGAACAATCCAAAAACGAAATCGTCTGTAGAACTTTTGAACAACATTCATTCTTTATTTCGAAAGGTATGGATTATACCATTGCATAAAAAAAAATGAAATGGCTGCAAAAATGATGATGTCCATACAAAAGTAAAGTAAAGAACACATGTCATAACCTTCATTTTAGGGTTTAGCAAAATCTCATGAGTAAATCTTCTATGTCACATGCACCCAACACCATGGGTGTTTGTTGGCTACGTGTTTTTTGCACACACTTTGTGGTTTGAGGTAGGGGGAGGATTTACACATTTAAAAGACATTTACAGCTGATATATAATTTAAAAAGCCTGGTAATAGTCTGAGTTACATTTTTGTCAAGCTGAATCAATTTGTGAAAGTTATGCCTCTTCCTAAGAAAAATGGAAAATCATCAGCTAATGTTAAATGCTCCATTGCTGTTTGGGGGTCGAGAACAGCAGAAAAAATAAAAGCATCAGATGTGATGCAGGAAGTCCAGCTTAAACTGCAGTTCAGCTTCGAATGT
>JAUMHQ010000315.1:2392741-2408871 GCA_032361165.1 Enteromius paludinosus | reverse complement strand
TGCCTGACCATTAATCATACAGGGAATAGATGATTGCAAGTAACTGAACATTCAAACTAACCCTCAATTTACTACAAAACTCACAGAACTGACTCGCAGTAGAGGATGGGTACCCGATGGGCCGGGTCGGTTTCGGACATTTAGAAAGGATGCTCGGGTTCGGGTCGGGGTCGGTCACATCAGCGCGAACGTGCGCCTGTGTTATAAACGGCGCTTTTTGCCGCGTGCGCGCTGATGCTCTCATCGGTTGACATTTCCGAGCGCCTTCCTAAAGTTGCTTAACACACAGATATGATAAATAAATAAATGTATACGCATATATAAATATTTCAATTATTACTTTAAAACGAAATTCGTTAATTGAACAAATGAATTGTTTAATCTCATGAAAGTGAATTTAGCATTGTTTTATCTTGTTAATATTTCTTCTATGACAAATCGTCTGATAAATCGCTGTAAAATTGAAGGATGTGGGGCAAAATGCAGGGAATCATAACAGTAACCTGCAGAGGCACATTCATCGTAAACATCCAATATGTTAAACCGACGAGCAATAAAAGATCAGCATCTAAAGCAGATGGACAAACCACTCTGGATGTGGTCGTAGTGAAAAAGCCGAAGACAACATTGTACATCATTCCGCTTACACGGCTGTTTGCCTCATTTAATAAGAAAATATTTTATTAGCACGTTTTTAAGGAATTTTACTCGAACTGGTTTACTTTCGGTTTTAAGATACGTAATATAGCTACTAATAACACGAACATGCAAATTGGTTTAATCATTTGGAAATATCAAGCATGTTATTAAAAGATAAACACAGGCACATAATTTTGATCAAAGTGTGGGGATTCTGGTGGGGAGAAGTCCTCCACTTCCACACTGCTCTCAGAACCGCTGTAGCTGCTGCTCTCGGTGTCGCTGTCCATACTGCAAACGTGTGAGTCTACATTGTTGGTGTGCACATTAGCAAAATGTATTCACTTATTGTCACTCCCCCTTTAATGCAGTCTCCGCCTTGACTCCACACCCCCACCGCTTACCCCCAGTGAACAATGCCCCTTTTCAGAAAGTTTTTCAAAACAGAGGTGTGAAAATGCACTTCACACCAAAGTCCTGACTCTCACGTGTGTTGAACTGCCTGACTGTACAAGTTCATTCATGTAAGAACACTGATTATAACAATCAATCAGAACACTGAGCGTCACTTCTGACAGTCTTTAGTCATTCTAATTCATGCTTCCACTGGCATGTCAATTTCAAATACCTCCCCTACACATCTCTCTCCATGAAGGTAACAGTTACACTTTTTAAAAACAGGGCTGCAAATGAACCAAACCAAACCCACCCAAACTAACTTGAACATAAACAGACATAACTTTATTTTCTTTATTTTTTATTCTTATTGCTTTTTATTCATTATTATTGGCTTCAATTCTTCATACGCGTGCATTGAACTTCCAGATGCGCCTCTGTGAAGTATGCCTGTCTCTTTTTTTCACTGTCATTTTCCATTATGACTCGTGAAATCGGTGATCCATTAAAGATGTCTTTATGTATGCGCATTAACTCTGGGTAACCAGTAGGGGGTTGATTAAGCTTACTCTTCTCAGGTGTTTTGGAACCGACATACTCACGGTATGGGTTTGGGGTAAACCAACCCAGAGGTTATGTTTTACCAAATGGTAAATTAACCAAGCTTTCTGGAATACCCCACTGGAACTGAGATTGCTAGCCAGGACGTCTTGTTCCACATTAATGTCACAAATGCCTAGCTGGATAAATGGCTGAAAATCTTTAAAAGAACACTCAGCTCTTAACAATAGTCACCACAACTGTTTGATTACCACCAAGATATCTTCTTTTGTGCTCTGCAGACAAAGTCTTAAAATATAGTTCGACAATCCCTTTTGACATGATTTCTGAGAACTGTTTGTGTTGTTATAAATGCGAGTCAGATCTTTACCTCACACCCCTCTATTGCGCACTTTCATGTGCGACAAAATAGATATGCTCTGCCACATATAAAAGTAGACCTCACTGAGGGTCAAAGCTTGTTCGTGTTCCACTCTTGCTAACCAGTGACACCGTTTGGTAACCAGTGTAACCTGGGTTTCAGCTTGTATTTTAGTCACATGTTTATGGTTTGAGGTAAAAGTGGGAGGAGATAATAGTGAGTGCAGAGAGTGGGACAGAGTCATTTAAAAGCATGCGCACTTAATGCTTCAACTCAGACTGCACTTCTCAGTCAACAATTGCACCATGTTTCCTTGCATCTTTCTTCTCCTCGTTGGTCTCCCTTTAGCTGGTAAGATGTTACTCATTTTGGTCTGTCTGAATTTGCATTTTGCATTGTCTTTTAAGAGGAAAACCTATTTGAAAGCTAGACTATGATTTAAGTAAAATTAGTGGAAATCATGAGGGCTCAAGCATCAATGACGCATGCGGATAGTTGTTGCAATTGAAATGAAAATCTAATGTGGTTTTTTCACTAGTAGGTAGGGTGTCAGAAGGTACTTTTAAAGAAATCACACCCTCTTAGTGTGAGACTAAAAGAGAGAAAGAGAAAAACCACTCACTGTTTTTATCATAGGATTTTGTGATCAGAAGATAATGTGGTGTACATTGACTTTTCAATTTAAAAGTATACACAAGCTTTGTGTTTTGCACATTGAAAATAGAAAACTGCTATTGATTGGTGCTTGTAGGTTTTTTCATTTATTATTTATTCACTTTTATTCAAATTAATAATTCATATATTTATAATATAGCAATAATGTGGTGCAAAAATATTACACGGAACAAGTTCTTATTACTAAACACAATGTGTTATACAAAATAAATAAACAATCAAAATCTGGTGCAGAATTTTACAAAACTTTGTGTATCAGAATATCCTGTTGTGTCAAGGTTTGTTTAGCTTTAACATTGCATTCAAGCAGATGTAGACCTGCTTAAACCCAATTCCTCCGTAAGTCATCTGGTAACGGTGTAAATTTGGTTTTTGTCTCAGGTGCCATGGAGAGTGGTATTATTGGAGGAAAAGAGGCTAAACCTCATTCCAGGCCATACATGGCATCTTTTCAGTGCAGAAATCATCACACCTGTGGAGGGATGCTGATCAGACAGGACTATGTCCTGACAGCAGCCCACTGTTTGGAGTGAGTGTCTCTGGCTGCTTTATTTATGACTTTTTAAATGACTTTTCAAAAATCCCTGTTGAGACTTTTGATTTATCTAATTTGAGCTTTAGTCATTCTAATAATTTACAGCAAAAATAACTTAATTACACATTTTCTGATTTTTTATTACAGTGACAATACCTGCTTTGATCGGGCCGACTATGGGGTTGTTCTGGGAGCTCACAACATTAACAAGCTGGAAAAGAGCCAGCAGAGAATCCAAGTGAAGGAATTCATCCAACATCGTAAATTTAAGAAGAACAATGAGAAGGACTACAGTTATGATATCATGTTAATAAAGGTATTTTACCTTCACCTGCTCTCACTCTTTTAGGCACTTTGTCTTAAATCTTAAAATCTTAAATCTAAAGGTTATACATTATTTTGCTGTTTGCAGCTGAAGGAGAAAGCCAAGCTGAATCAATTTGTGAAAGTTATGCCTCTTCCTAAGAAAAATGAATCTGCTGATTGCTCCATTGCTGGTTGGGGGACTAAAACCCCAAGAGGAAACCAGGCATCAGATAAGATGTGGGAAGTCAAGCTTAAACTGCAAGCGAACTCAAAATGTGAAGAAATGTGGCAACACCTCTTCAACTCTGAGAGAATGATCTGTAGTGTTTCAGACGGGAAACATGCTTTTTGTTGGGTATTTATATTATATTATATTATATTATATTATTGTTATTTGTTACATTTATTCCTCTATCCTTCTTATTCACTAGGGTGATTCCGGGAGTCCACTTATCTGCAATGATAAACCGCAAGGAATTGCTTCTTATACCATTACTGATAACTGTGTAAACAAAACATATCCTCAAGTTTATGTAAAAATTTCCTACTTTCTCCACTGGATTAACAAGAACATTAAATGAATGAATTTAAGTCGCAGTTTACAATGTTTTCTTTCCCCTCTTCACACTTTTTAATTTGCTGCAAATTATCTGTTGTTGTTGTTTGTTGTATTAGTTTTAGAGGGAGGCCGGTTAAAGATCAGACTACTAATAAACAATAGTTACTCTAAACTATGTGTGTGTGATTGTGATGCTTATCTCGTCTGTTCCTGCCATAACCTTTGATTGTGGTTGTGAACAGTCCCCCTCTGAAGCATCTGTTTGTAGGCAAGCATGTGGTGAGAGGTATGAAAACTAGAGATGTATTTGAGATGTGTACTGTTGATTGAAAGTATCCTTTCATTGAAAAACATCTGCATTTGTTAATACCTAAAATAAAGCTTTTCGCTATTTAGGTACAGGTTTAAATTTGCCAGACAGTTACTGAGCTCTTTGTCTGGCAGACGATCCAGAGATCATAAGGGCTGGTGCTGATATGCAGTAAAAGGGATCGTATGTTTTCTTGTCTGATAGATGACTGAATCACACCAAATCATTTTGAAGTGAACAGTTTCAGTTAATTAAGTTTACAGTTTCATAATTTTATATCTCAAGTAAATAGTTCTGTACATGCAATATTAACAATAATATTAACAGCTTGCTAATATAGCAAAGAATCGTGAATGGATTTATATTTACAAAGATCAATAACAACAAGAAAGCTAAATCGATGATATTAATTTCTTCCTTCAGATAACTGATAACAAATCCTAAATATTACGCAGAAAAGATTAATATAATGAAAACCCCAGCCATATCTCCTGAAATAATACTATAAACAGGTAAACCGTATAAAAAGAAAACAAAAGTCCATGTCATTACTGCTACATATGAAAATACAAAGATCTCAGAATACAGATAATAATCAATCCACGTAAATCATTCAGTTGTGGTAATCTGGAGGTTAATATTAAAAAACAACCATCAAACTGATTGGACTTTGCAGTGAAATATGACTGAAGAATATTCATGTGCTTTTCCAGGTTACAAACAGCACCAAGTCTATGTGTAAACTCAATCATTGTGAAAACTCTTGAAATTAAAGCGCCTCCTGTCGGTGAAACTCTGCATCTAAGGAGAACCAAACAATAGGTTATTAAATAACAAAATAATAATGCATTACTCTTCATTGAAATTATAAATTAACTACAGGTCCAGTTTAATTTTTAATCTTATAAACACGTACATGCAAACAGAGAAAGTACACACTCTCACCTGGCTAGGGTCTCTTGTGAAGTATCTCTTCTCTATTACCTAAAGAGAAAAAAATATATAATTTACACACAACTTTCTAAAAAACTGCACAGAGACACAGTATAATATATATTTGAGTTTCATTGAAGTCTTTACCTTGTCAAAGAATCGGCTCAATTTAACAGCATTTGATGATCCAGCAGCAAGATACCGCGGATTTGTACAGTCCTGAGAAGTAAAGTAGGATAAAGCTCAGAAGTGCAGAAGAGAGAGATTTAAAAAACAACAAATGTTTTTTTGTTTGATATTAATTATATCATTATTATTTATAATAATTATATGAGTTTGGGTTAAGAAATTATAACAGCACTCACTAGATTGATCTCTTCTGCATTGAAGTCTTCAGACAGAAATGCAGTGCGGGTCAACACATCATTCCTCTTGTTTTCTGGGATCTGATCAAATTTGGTGCCGATAAGCAGAAGGGGAACTGAGTTCTCTGCAAACTGTTCTCTGTCATAATCCCTGCAAATGCAAAACATCTGAATTATTTCCTTTTAATGTATCTGGGAATTCATAGACAATATAAAGTAAGGTATTCTCTCTGTGTATTCTCACCCATTTGATACAATGATGCCAGTTGGAGAGGAGTCTTTGCTCAGTGCCTCCAATGACCAGCGGTACAGATTCTGGGAGGATTTCTTGTTGGTCAAATCATGAACTAAAATAATACCTAGAAGGAAAAAAAAATAGGGATTATTAACATTAAAAAAAGAGTGCTTTTTAACGTTAGAAATATGGAAGAACAACTTTTAATGGTGTGTCCGATACTTAACCATTTACAGAATTGTAAAACACAGCTCTGGTGCTTTTAACACTACTGGCACTGCCAACAGAACCCCCAACGTCCCAGAGTTCAGTGTAGTATGTCTTCTCTTCTGGAGTGCCTTCTCTGTAGTCATGAACCTGTTCAAAGAATCAAGACTGAGTTTCCTATTTTTCATTGGTTTATATAATAATAATGACACAGTACGTTTATAATAATCACTGTGAATTGTAACTGTACCCTGACGTCCACCGAGCAGCCCACAGTCCATGAAGGATTCCCCAAAACTTGATTCTGGCAAAGTAAATGCACCAGAGAGGACTTTCCTACTCCTGTAAACAGACACAAAATAACATTGATCAGACTATAAATATAAAAATTAATTTATAATATTAAATATTTATTTTTGAAAGGAAATTGTAAAAGAAAAAAAAATACCGAAAGCGTGGTAACAAATAATAGCAAGCATAATAATAATATTGTAGAAATTCAAGCTAATGCGGCAGGCTAATACGTTTCTTCTAGCTTGAGTCGAATATTAGACAAGACGCTTACATTTTAAATGTACATTCACCGTATCTTAAAGGGGTTAGAGAAAAACAAGATTGACAGATTCTAGATATTTAGATAAAAATGTATTACCTGAATCTCCCAAAACCAACACTTTCACCCTGTCCAAAGATGCCATTTCTTTCCGGAAGTACGCTGTGCTCTCTATCCGTGTATAAGAACAAAATAAAAGTTGTGGTAATACACAAAGATACAGAGCTGGGTATTTATATGTTTAATAGCCCTTGTGTGATATCGTTTGAATTTTTATTAGTAGCTTCGCTTGTTAATCTAGTCTAATTTAATTTAATATTATATTATTTTGTATAATTTAATATTATATTATATTGTGTTATATTATATTATATTATATTATATTATATTATATTATATTATATTATATTATATTATATGGGTTATTGTGAGACTTTTTCGATTGAACTTTTATAACACTTCCGTTTTAAAAATGAGGCAGGACTTGTGGCAGAGCAGGAAGAGGCTTTTTGATAGACATCACAGAAAGCCGGTTTATTTTATTGGACATCTGAAAGAAACAAGGACCCATGGCTGTTAGAGGAATGAAATTATCGAGTGTTTGTTTTCTACTTTTATATTTGATATTGGCAGTACTGGCCGGGTAAGTGAATATCGTGTTAGGTTTAGTGTATTAAAACTCAGTCCTCTGGCTGGTACACATGTTTCACTGTGATTGGTCTACGCCACTGTCCGTGCATCATGCTGGTGAAGCTCGCCATAAAATACTTGCTATCACCTCTCTCATTTAGAGTACTTTCAAACCTTTATTTATGTCCGGGAGTGTTTATTTGTTCGTTTGCTATATTGCTCTGACGAGGCTAATAACTTGACATTGTTGCCACATGTTTATTTAAATATCGCATTTCTTTCAAACATATCTTAAGCTTCTTAACTGGTTTCCTAATGCTGGTTTCAGTGTCAGTGTTGCTGCATCTATTCATCGTCGGTTTAAATGCATGAATGAACTGGTGCACGTTTGAAAAGTTCTGAAGTATTGTGTTTTTTTCTTTAGGAGGGATTTCTACAAAATCCTGGGGGTTAGTTCATCAGCATCAATCAAAGACATTAAGAAAGCCTACAGAAAGCTGGCGTTGCAGCTTCATCCAGACCGAAACCAAGATGACCCAAATGCCCAAGACAAATTTGCAGACCTCGGAGCTGCCTATGAGGTACAATTGTTTATGTTTTTACAAGTACTTTTGTTTTTTATTTTGACCGTCACGCGTTATGTTGAAAAAAAATATTGTCTTTACTGGAAATTAAAGTGATGTGTATTAGGGGATTACATGGCTTCGTTTTAATGCGAATATTTCCCGTAACCTTAATACAAGTATATAAACTGGCGATGCTTTGTGTCACTAAAGGATCGATTAGAGATTCATAATTTTTTTGTAAACGAAACATCAGATGAAATCTCACAGTGAATCTCACCAGCGTGAGCGTTGTTGTCAGGAACGAACCGATTTGATTGGTTAGAAGAAATGTGTGGCCGCCTCTGATTGGTTGAAACATCTGCTTAGTGTTATCATTATATTTATGACGTGGACCTCTAGCCCAGCTTGGAATAATGTTTACTGTATGCATAATGGATTTCTTATTACATCATAATTTTCTTTTTAATGTCAAGTAGTCAGTGTTTGGCTTCATTATATTATACATAACAAGTATACCTTTCATATAGAAATAAATTATTAAAATATTGCATAAATGTACTATTTTATATTTTTCAGTTGTAACTTTATTTATTATTATTATTAGCATTATTATTAGAGTTTATGTTTCCTAAGGTTGGAATTAAAAAAAAAAAAGTGCAATTTGAATGTCTATAACCATGTCTGAAATAAGAAATTGATCAGGGGTTTCTTGGGCTATTTAAAAAGAGGAGGCAAATGTCTCTTTGTATATTCAATAATACCTAATTATGGCTTTAGACACTATAGTTACCTATATGTTTTATGTTAAACAGAAATTGCCCCTAAAACAACTTCAGGGTGCAAATGTCGCTCTTGCTCAGTTCATGATATTTTTCAGGGTGAAAGCACAGTTTTCTGACTGGTCTGTTTTAATCACAGGTGCTCTCAGATGAGGAGAAAAGGAAACAGTATGATGCATATGGAGAGGAGGGTTTAAAAGAAGGCCATCACAGTTCACACGGTGATATATTCTCCAGGTAAATAAACCTCAGCTAAGTTAAGTGTTTTCTTCAACCCATAACTACAGATATTTTTTGTGCACATATTTGATATTCTCATTACAGATATGTGCCCATTTGACACACAATTGTTTATACTCTCACTGCACATTCATACAGTCTGTGACTATTATGATATTCAAATTTGGGTCTCTTTTTTTTGTTGTTTTTTTAAGTTTCTTTGGCGACTTTGGATTTATGTTCGGTGGAAATAGGCAGCCAGCTGGCCGGGATATTCCAAGGGGTAATGATATAGTACTGGATCTTGAAGTAACCCTAGAAGAGGTGTATTCAGGGAATTTTGTAGAGGTGAGCTTTTATTGTTCTTTGACCCTCTCCATTTTCTTCCTGATGTACTGTAGTATATACACTCTTTGTGTGCTTCTGTAGGCTTTGTCTGGCAGTGAACATGCATAGTCACTCTCCTTTCCTTTTTCCTGTCCTTCTGTATCCTCTCCTCTCCAATATGGAGGTGGTGCGAAACAAACCTGTAGCAAAAGAAGCCCCAGGCAAAAGAAAATGCAACTGCCGACAGGAAATGAGAACCACTCAGCTAGGACCAGGACGCTTCCAGATGACACAAGAAGTAGTCTGTGATGAATGCCCCAATATCAAGTAATCTTGCTTGGGAAGCACTTTAACTTTGACTTAGTAGGACATATTATGGCTTTCTGTTGAAACGCTGTAACATTCTTTCCAGGCTTGTGAATGAAGAGAGAACACTAGAGGTGGAGATTGAGCAGGGTGTGAGAGATGAGATGGAATACCCTTTCATTGGGGAAGGTATAGACTTGGATAACTCAGTAACATTTGTTTTTATGAGTTGGCTAGATGCTGGCATATTGTTTCTAGAATGTACATGTGACATAACTGTTGTTTAACTGACTGCAGGTGAACCTCACATTGACGGTGAGCCTGGAGATCTGCGTTTCCGCATCAAAGTTTTAAAGTAAGAGTAGGATTAATTTGAATCAATTAGAAGAGTAAATTGAACTTTCTCTTAATGTGTGTCTTATATAATTTTAATTGATGTGCCTCCATTTATTCTCTGTCTTCAGAGAGTGAGACTTTATGAATTTGTCAAATGTACATTTCTTCTTTTCCAGGCATCCAGTGTTTGAGCGCAGAGGCGACGACCTCTATACAAATGTCACCATATCTCTGGTAGAGGCGCTGGTCGGTTTTGAGATGGACATCACTCATTTAGATGGTCACAAGGCAGGTTTTTTTTTTTTTTTTTCTCTGTATGTAGAATATATATTTATATTTAATTTCACTAAAAGCTGTGACTTGATAACATATGTAACCCTGGACCACAAGAGCCGATTCGGATGTTATCACACGATATGAATGGGCCGTTATCAGTCATATGGGTCAGTAGGGGCCTGCTGCACCTACTGGTAAAACTTGAAATGAAATTAATTATTCTAGCGATTAGATTGCGTTTATTTAACTTCTACACCTACACCAACCCTAACACCTACCCTTTACCATGATAGAAGAACAGTATTATTGTCGTACAGTGTAAGGAAAAAAAATGTTCGATTGATGTGCGCATGCCCAGTAGTCCTATGGATGATAACAGCCTTCTAAACCTACCAGTAGGCGCCTACCAGCAGGCCTCTACTGACCCATATTAATGGACCCATTCAATCGAGTGATAACATCGGAAGCGGGTGACCACAAAACCAGTCATAAGTGTCAGTTTTTTGAAATTGAGATTTATACATCATCTGAAAGCTGTATAAATAACTTGACGTTGATGTATTTGTTAGAATAGTACTATATTTGGAAATATTTGAAAATCTGGAATCTGATGGTGCAAAAATATCTAAATACGAAAATTACCTTTAAATTGGTCCAAATGAAGTTTTTAGCAATGCATATAGTTAATATGAATATATTTAAGTCAGGATATTTACAATATCTCTTCATGGAACATGGTCTTTACTTAATATTGTAACGATTGTTGGCCAAAAAAATAGTAATTTATCATTTTGACCCATACAATGTATTTCTGGTTTTGTGCTCCAGGGTCACGTATCATAATTGAAATGAATTTATTTATGTATATATTTTGGTCACAAATTATTGTGGTTCCTCAATATCTTCCTATTGTCATGTGTTGATGTATTTCCTGTATAAAATATGATTGGTCTCATCTTGTGGTCTTGTAGGTACACATTGTCAGAGATAAAATCACTAAGCCAGGAGCTCGTATTTGGAAGAAGGGTGAGGGCTTACCAAATTTTGACAACAACAATATCCGTGGGTCGCTCATAGTCACCTTTGATGTGGATTTCCCCAAGGAGCAGCTTGATGACCAGCAGAAAGATGGTAAGCGAACTTGCACAATGGGCTATTTTAGTACAGATATGGTGACTGCTGTCTCTCTTTTTTTTGTGCAATTGCGAGTTAATAAATGAAACAACTTATTTTTCCTCAGGTATAAGGCATCTTCTGAAACAGGCACCATATCAAAAGGTTTATAACGGCCTGCAGGGATACTAACAAACCAAGTAAATCTGGACCGATTGCCCTGTCCCTGTCTGCCCTTCTCTCTCACACACATACACTTGCATTCACACTGAGGAACAAGCAATGGGGTGTATTTATTTTTTTTCTGATTGTTCTCAGGAAGGGTTGACTTAAGTATGTTTTTATTTTATTTCATTAATTTACATTTTTAAAGGCATTGTTTTCTCATGGAAAGCATTTTTTTATTTGTCTCAACATGTTTTCATCCAAATTATTAGTTTTTCCTTGTATAGTCCCTGGTTTTCATCAGTTGTTTGGACACTTGCTTTTTGCTATGACTAATCAATCACCATCCACTCATGGATCAGCGTAATATTTTGTCCCAGTTGACCTGAGACTGACTGTACCACACAAACAGAGGACTGAACCTTCATACCAGAGGATAATTTAAACACCTGCCTCGGCTCTGTACATCTTCAAGACCTTTTTCTTGAGATATTTTAAAAAAGAAAAAGTTATATGAATGTAAGTTTGATCAAGCTTTCTCAGCTTCGACTCTTCAGTCTTTTGTCTGCTTGTTTTAAACAACAGCTTTATTACTGTTGTTGCAGTTTGTGTTGTTTGTGTGTTCATCAAGCTGCAGATGTGTGTGTGTGAGAGAGAGAGTGTGTGAGATTGCCTTGTTCGGATTTGCCGTCTAGTAACAGGTCTGTTTCCTCAGAGACATTTACTTGGGTTTTGAAGTTTAAACAGAAGACCTCCTAATATGTACAGTTCAACTCTTTCCTGTGAATTTTTGTATGTGACTGACTCACTTTCAGTTTCTTTCACAACCCCTCCTGATGTTCAGCCCACCGGGTCTCTTCCTAGTTAGTATGTTTCCTTTGCTCAGTTGTGGACTGCACCAGGAAAAAAAGAACAACTGCTTAGGTTAACCTGTGCACAGGTGAAGGAAATGTGTCATTTTCCAAGTAAAAATAAAAAATTTCTAATTATGGTTAAAAATGGATTTGATTTGGGAACAGAGTATTTATTTATTTTGAAAGATTTTTGACTCATGGCTTTAAATTTCCTTGTTCAGCCTTTAATGATTGGTAACGGGGTGAATCGAGTGTTTCTGAATGGGTATGGTTGCAGCAGTAACTGATATGTCCAGTAGAGAGCAGCAAATGATAGATGATCTCCAGAATTAGTCTTCTTTCAGAGTTTCTTGGGATTAGTAGTATGTCTTAACTATTAGGTAGATATAACACAATATTATGAAGTATGTATTACGCAGAACGTTTAATTGTGATAAATTTAATATTTATGCAATTATATGATTAGTATCATATTTGTTTTAAATTACAAGTGAGGGCGGTAAATGATTTTCTTGAGACTAGTTTTTGTATGTATATGGGTAGTAAAAAATCGTATTTGCAACTCTTAAATATGTATTTGAATAGACATAAGATACATATTTATGTTTTTTATTTTTAATACATTTTTGCGATGTTACACCATAAGACAGTCCAATTTTAATTTATCAGCTACTATTGTATATATAACATACTGGTATGCAGTTTTGTATTTATTGAATTACACTACCACTAGTTTTTGGACAATAGGATTTTAAAAGAACAGTAAGTTTTTGTTGTTGTTGTTGTTTTCCTGTTTCGCTCACCATGAATGCATATATTTGATTTAAAATACATATATTTGTTTTTTCAGGATTCTTTCATGAATAGAAATATCCAAAGATCATCATTTGTCTCTAATAGAAAACTTTTATAATATTATACTATTCAAAAGCTAATGTGTGTGTGTGTGTGTGTGTGTGTGTGTATGTATGTTTGTGTGTGTATATATATATATATATATAGGAAAAGTAATTGTAGAAATTAATACTGCTAAATGATAAAGACATTTGTAATATTACTAAATATTTCTATTTCAGATAAATGCTGCTCTTTTAAACTTTATCAAACCACTGTTTTCAACATACAGTCATGGCCAAAAATATCGGCACCCTTGTAACTCTGTCAGAAAATGCAGTACTTCTTGCAGAATTTTTTTCCGGTTGCATATTTTTCAGTATTTACATGCTTATTGTTTTTGTTTGCACTACAACGACACAAAAACAGAGAAGAAAAGTCAAACATTAAATTTCACACAGAACTCAGAAATGGACTGCATGGACACTTGCATCCAGTTAAAATGGAGTAAAGTTGACTCAACCTTTGCGTTTTGTGGCACACTGAGCATGAAGAAAAGAAAGAAGTGTAAAAAAAATGTTGAAAAACGTGGACAATCTAAAGGCTTGATAGAAAAGAACACAGTCAGTCAAAAATGGTGGAGGTTCAAAGATGTTTTTGTCACTGGATGAATGTGTGAACAGTATCATAAAATCTGATGGTTACCAAATAATTTAGGTGTTGAAAGTGACCAGTGTCAGAACGCTGCGTCTTCATCAGAGATCATGGGTCTTCCAGCAGGACAGTGACCTGAAACACTCAGAAAGTACTCTGGAGAGTTCTGAAATGAGTCCAGATCCGAATCCCATAGATCACCTGTGAAGAGATCTCAAAACAACAGTTGGGAGAGAGCATCCTTTAAATCTGAATGACTTGGAGCCGTTTGCAAAGGAATCCACCAAAGAGGGTGCTACCAAACATTAAGTTAGGCGGGCCAATGATTTAGTCCTGTGCATTTTTGGGGTTCTATGTGGAATTGTGTCAGATTTGACTTTTCTTCAGGTTTTTTTTTTCAATGCAAACAACAAAACATGTGAGTACCAAACATCAACTTCAACAATTAGAGAAGAGTTTCTAAGAGATTCTAGAAAGGTGAAAGAGATTCTAGGAGACAAAATTGCAAGGATGCTGGTATTCATGGCCATGACTGTAACAATAAATGTATTCTGAGCAGTAAACCAGTATATTAGAATGATTTCTGAAGGATCACATGACAATGAACACTAGAGTAATGATGATAATCAGTTGTTAAATCCCTGGGATATTTTTTCATTTCAAAATGTTACTATTTCTTCTGTACTTTGATCAAATAAATGAAGGCTTGGTAAGCAGAAGAGACTATTACTAAGTGTTGTGAAGTTTCAGACGTGAAGAAGGCATTCCTAGATTTGTTTCTCAGAACTCCAACATATTTAGAACAGAGTTATTAATGCCCACATTATAGGATGCATTAATTACAGCTCATTACAGACCAAAGGCTTTTGCTGTCTTTAATCATGCAGTGGAATCCCACCCAGCTTCATAAGACCTACTGTGCTCATGAATGCCTTGCGTGCATGTGACTTCTTTGGTAAGGAATAAGCTCCATGAACTGAACCATCCACATGGAGATTGATGTGTGTGTTTGCTAATCACTGTCATGTTTGCTGATAATACAGTGTGTGTGGTGTCACTCAGAGTTGAATGAGTCTGCTTGTCTGACACCAAGTTCACCCGTTACCATAGTGGTTATGACCTCTGACTGCACTGCAGGTGGTTTTACTTAATCTTTGTTGGAGGCACCGATGCGCTGAGTCAGGCCTGAGCCCCGCTCTGCGTGTCCGGGGCAAGAGGACGGGTGGTCGCCCTGCTTGGGGAGGTCGTCTGTCAGGGTGTAGCCTGGAACTATTAGAGGCATCTGTTTGTATGACTGTTTTACAGTGTGGTTTTACATGTTGTGAATTTCCCTCTGTGTATCTGTGAGGCTGTGTGTGAACACTGTACACATGTTTGTTAGACGGAGTGACAAGGATGAAGAGAATCCGCTCAAATGTAAAGGACAGTCAACCCAAATGTGTATACGAGTGTTACGAGCATTTGTAATTAAAGGGATGAAATAAGGCGTTTCCTTGAGGGTCTTGTAAGCAGGATAAAATGTGTACGCTTGGAGTATATGGGGGGTCTCTCTCAAACATCTCCTTAGCATCTGCTCTGTAGAGTCATTCCCCCACAGCTCCAAGCCACAAACTTCTCCATTTACCCTACTATTTACCCTGCTTTAGGTTTCCTTCAAATCATTCTCAACCGAGACTTGTGCCACTCTTCTTCTGTTTTTCTTCTCAGATGGCCTCCGGAAAAGATTTCCAGCATTCCTTTTGGTTTACTGCTCTGGTACAGTATATTTGTATTGAACTCCCACAAATATTAATACTTAAGAAGAGGGAGTTTCTCTGGTGGTCCACCGCAGGGTTGACATAGCATTCGCTTGAATCTGGTCTCAGTCTGACTGATATAATAGTGGCTCATGTTGTTCCCTTTTCTTGTCATTTAGCTGTGGTCTTTAGCAAATATAACTTAAGGGGTAGGCTAGGTGCAGCAACAGATGGAGCTATCTTGTGCTCTGTACCTACAAAAAATGCAAACACTTTACTTGGCAGTTCTGTAAAAGATGAGTTCATCACAAAAAATCAAATAAAAATACAATTCAGTCGTCACATACTCCTCCTGATGTTATTCCAAACCAGTATGACTAGGCTGCTTTCAGTAAAAAACGAGACTGAGGATTTAGCTTTTAAAAAGCATTCTGTAAGCATATAAAAGTGGTCCATGTGTGGTCTTATGTATGAAAAACACTTCAAAATTAATTAAATGAAAATCTTGATATGCATCTATCTTTCCTCAGTGCGATATAACGATGGTTCTTTAACAAATGATTCTTTTGGAGTTAATGAACCACACATGAATCGGACTGCTTCGGAGTGATCCGGTCACAACCGTTAAAGGTGCCATAGAATGGAAAACTGAATTGACCTTGGCATGGTTGAATAATAACAGTTCAGTACATGGACATAA
>JAUMHQ010000315.1:2356829-2374308 GCA_032361165.1 Enteromius paludinosus | reverse complement strand
TGCCTTTGACAGATCTCAAATGAGCCATTTTAATCTAGATTAATCTAGATTAATTTCAAAATTAATCTAGATTAAAATTTTTTTATCTATGCCCACCCCTAATATATATATATATATATATATACTGTGTATGAGATGCATGAGAGAAATCTCAACAGCCTACTATTAATATTGTCCCATGAACTAAATCACTCTAATATGCCAATTTAAATGTATATTATTACCAGTTGCTATGTTTATGTGGAAATAGGGATACATTATTTTCAGGATACTTTTATTACAATTTTTTGGAAATAAAAAAGCACTTATTTTAAAAAATAAAAATATTTTGTAACATTACACATGTCTTTACTGTGATTTTTGATCAGTCCAAACTTGTTGAATTTCCTAAACTGAAATCCTTAATTCAGTTCTAAACATTTTAAAAGTGAAACTTCCTTACATTACAATTTTTTTTTTTACAAAGTTTTAAATTCAGTGCCAGGTAAGGCCATTTTCTGATTGTTAAAGTACAGGTTCAAACTGTTCTGCCTGTGTTAGGAGGATTAGGGCTCACTGAAACAGTTAGCTGCACAGCACTATAATTGAAGTGATGCTGAAAAGGAAAGCCAAATTTCTCCTGGGGGCCAAATCCTCCAGAGCCCAGCTGACAATAAAGGGGCCATGCATGGCAAGGATTGATGAGGATGCTTACTCCAAGTTCCAGCTAATCTATTGCTGGGGCGACAGTCATGGCAACAGAGCTGCGGGAAACACCTCCACTCTGATGAATCCAAGCCAGACCGATTGCAGCACAACTGGAAATCCTGTTTTCTCTTATCTGTGCTATGAAAGCACACTGGGAAGCAAGCCAGCTGGCGTCCTGCGAGCAGGGGGTTAGACCACTGCCGCTGCCACCATTTGCAGTCCTGTCAAAGACCTGTCCTCTCGTGAATATAGACCTTACATCGAGCATGATTTGCATTATGCAACCTCCTGCGAATGCTTAAATAAACAGAGCCGTATTATTACAGCCGTGCATGTAAGAGTATATTGTTGCTTAGTGTTAAACCCTTAGGCACAGAAAAGAAAATACAACTATTAGTAGCCCACTCTTATCAGAGACTTGCTTACACTTGGCTAAGACTCAGTAGGAGTCCATTGAGGGAAGGAAGAAACGATTAATGGAAGCCCAAGAGTGTCTTACAGATGCTAATTTTATAAAATCATTACAGAAAGAACTCTAAACTCTAAAATTAGGGATCCACAATATAGTTTATCTGTTAATAATAGATATTACACTAAATCTGTATTGGGTATACATTAACTCTCAAAAGAAATAAATACTTTTATTTGGTTGCAGTGATTTTGCCAGGTAAGACATGATCCTGGCTCAACATCACCTTACCGAAAATGTATTAAAATAAGTGGGTTAAAGAAATGCATAGGTTTCCACAAAATAGTCAGCAGCACAACTGTGTTCAATACTGATTAGTAAAAAAAAAGAGAGTTGCAAATCATCATATTAGAATGATTTCTGTAGGATCATGTGACACCGAATACTGGAGTAATGACTCCTGAAAACCCAGCTTTGTCATCACAGGAAATTAAAAAATGATATTAAAATGGAAAACAGTTATTTTACATTTTACAATATTGTTGTATTTTAGATATTACTACGGTGTTACTGTATTCTGTATTCTTACTCAAAGAAATGCAGCCTTGACATAAGTGACTTGTTAGAAAAAAATAAAAATAAATCTTGCTGACCCCCCAAAATATTGGATATTTAATATTGCATGTAAATTTCCTTTTATATATATATATATTTGTTCTTATTACACTGCTTCGCTAATGATCGTCAGTTTTACATCTAATACTGAATGACAAAAACACAAAGATTTCAGCCTGGGATAGCTTCTCAACACCTTGACTGAAAATGTCTTTCTATGGCACCTACCAGCATAGTTTTCTTTACAAACATTAGTTTTAAATATAAAACTCTTACTGGCCCGTCTGCAACTGCACTTTGGCCCCTTTTTTCAGGCCTCCCTTTGGCATCCCATGCTTGCCAAAATCCCATTTAATTGACTCTGCCAGCAAGAGTTTACATGAGTCTGGTTTTAAAAGTAGCTTTTATTAGATGTTTTAAAACCTAAGCATTTTTGCTTCATTTCTGCTATTTTCCCTCCAACAGGTTATTAAATGTATAACTTTGCATGGTTGTATTTCAAAGTGAAGGGCAAGCTGAGAGGTTGACTGACTAAAAGAGGCTGTCATTTCACACAATAGCAGCGATCCACTGAGACCTGCCATTCACAGAGCAGGACGTATAATTGAAGGGTATAAACAGAATATAAAATACAGAAAATGAGGCTGGATAGCTTAAAAGAGCCCAAAATAGTGAATATCTTTCACCATGTGCACTGGAACTAACAAGTGCACTTTCTGAAGCAACGCTAACTTAATTTCTGTTAGAGAAAGAGGGCTTTCCCTTCAATGCGGATGATAAAAATACATACATGGTCAAATGTATGTAAAAGCATGCCTAAGGAAGGCCACGAGGGATTGTCTGCTCTGTTGGAAAGTGTAACTTCTGCTAAAACGCTGTTGTTTTTCTAAAGCTTTTGATGTAGAAAACCAGCGGGGTTGCTTATGATGAGTGGATACGGTTTGTGGGCAGATTACTTAACCACAGACGGTGGTTCACATTTGAGGTTGAGTTTATGCTGTGTACCACTTCACCCTTTTGCTGTAATCAATTTCAGAGAAGCTCCCTGGAGGTTCACTGGCAATATGAGAGCCAAAGCTTTTTTGGCAGCCTGATGTATCTTAATGGAGAATGCATTGTCCCATTCTCATTTGTGCTTGTCAGGTGAAATTACTTATGCTTTACACTGCTGAAATTGGACAATTAGACTTATTTCGGTGCAGATTCTCAGTGGAAAACCCCTCAAATAAAATTCTAATTTGATTTAGATGCCCCTGCAGTAGCATTAAGAACAACATATGGGAATATGTTATTAGTTAAGGTTAAAGGGGGATAGGAACTGTTGGTTACGTCAGAGAAAGCTAAATGCTTGCACAAAGACAGACCTCTGTTGCTGCAGATCTTTCCATCTGGAGATGTGCATCTCCGCTTACTCTCCCATGGGCTGATGTCACACTGGAATTCACATTTATCTCCATGCCAACCAGCCGAGCAGTAACAGTTTCCACAGTAACACTTTCCATGGCCTGCAACCACGAAAACAGGGAGAGGGAAGAGAAAAATTCAGTTTCAGGGTTTTAAGATTTTTATTTTTAAATATCATCATCATCATCATCATCATCATCATCATCATCATTGACCATATGCAAATATAGCAACGATAGGGTGTCTAACCCCCTTAAAAAAATCTGATAACAGTGGTTTCAATGGTTCAGCTCAGACTATATTAAAAATATATCAGAAAAAATACTGTATTTTATAAGCTGGCCATCTAATTTGAAAGGTTTGTTCCTAATGCTTGCAGTGCTACAGCCACCAAAGGCTCTCAGAATAAAAAGGTAGCCTACAAAAGTAACCCTTTTGCACCTTGTTTACTTCTAAAAAGGCATATTGACAACTACTGTGTACATCTAAAGTGCACATATTAGTAAATTTTTAAATGGTACAGCCACAGTGACATATTAAAAGTTTTAGCAAAAATCAGTAAGCAAATCAGCAGTTCATGTCCCTTGATTTTATATTTTATCTATACATGTAAAATTTACAAATACTTTATGGGTGAGTGTAGAATGACTGGCCACCCTGTGATCGTACCTCCACACACTTCTCCAGATTCTTCATCCAAACACTCGCTGTCGTCACACTCGCAGTAGCGTCCGCTGATCAGGCCCATCCCATTGGGATTGTGGCACATGCAGCTGCCGCAGTGACAGGTGCCTGTCGGCCAGACACATCAATGTCAAAACCCACAGATCTCCCGCTGTCACACTGCTCCGCAGCACCGCACAGCCGCAACACACAAACACACCAAACCTAAGGCTATATACAGTGTAGAACTGCATGCCATTCAGAATTTGATGGAAAATGTACTCAGAATTCCTGAATTTGAAATGAGCCATTAAACTGGATGAAGATGGCAGAATACAAGTCTAAGAATTAGTTGTAAGTAAGTGTCATTTTCTGTTTCTATACACATGTTAAAATAAAAAATTTTCCCCTCAGAATTCTTGCATTATATAAAAATAGTTGGTCATCATTACAGAAACTTCTATTAATTTAAAATGAATTATTTGATGTGGATTTAAATTCCATTAAATGTATCAATTGTAATTCAAATGTATTTAATATAAAAAAATGCATTAAATATTGTACTGTTTGGACCACCATAGAACTGTCATTTTTATCAATATATTAGTGTTAATATTAATAATAATTTTTTTTTTTTAAAGAAGTAAATACAGGAAAAAACAGTAATCTTGAAAATATTTTAATATATAGTAAAATATAATTGCTTTCTGTGATGCAAAGCTGAATTTCCATCAGCCATTTCTCCAGTCTAAAGTGTCACACGATCCTTCAGAAATAATTCCAATATGCTGATTTATTATTATAATTATTATTTGATTTTTTTTTTTAAACAATATACATTTTTGCTTGATTTCTTATCATTTTAACACCCTTGCATAAAAGTTTAAATTTCTTTAAAAAAAACGGAAGAATACACATTTAATGACCCCAGACTTTTAAACTGTATTATATGCTGTTAGAAAAGATTTCTACTTTAAATAAATGCTCTTCTTTTTAACTTTTTATTCATCAGAATGCTTACAAAATATTCCACAGGTCTAAAGAAATATTAAGCACTGATAATAGGTCAGCATATGATAATAATTTCTGAAGGATAATGGGACACAGAAGACCGCAGCAATGGCTAATGAAAGTTCAGCTATGACATCACAGGAATAAATTCTATTTTACAGTTTATTAAAATAAAAACATATATATATATATATATATATATATATAAAACACAAACAAAACTTTTTTTGGATGTTATTCATTCAACTGGAAGTGTGGACAAATTCATTCAAGTACCAGAAACTAGCCAATTTTGACCAATTCTGATGCACTTTCACAGACACACGTCCTAATGACACGGTGACGGCATATCTTCAAGCAGCTGGGCGCCATGTTAACAACATACAGACACATCACCTAAAGTCAATGTTCAGGTCAGTGTTAAGGGTTAAGTACAGGTTTGGGAGCAAGGTGTGAAATACAAGCAGGCTGTTATTTTCTTGGCCACCCAGAAGGAATGTTTGGAAAACTGCATGCCACATATCCTGACCTTGAGTTCTATTATTTATAGGCCCCCATGCAATACCAAATATCAAACATCTTACCTGCATTGGAGCAAATAACACCCTGGGCATTGCGGCATAGGTCTTTACTGGTTTTTCTGGAGAGTGAACATTCCTCCTGGTACTGACAGGATTCCCCAAACCAGTTTTCGTCACAGAAACACTTTCCACAATTGCATACCCCATGATCTGCATTGGACACACATACAGAATACATTTATTGATTGTTTTGAGTAACATGTGGTCATTATGATACAGATCCACGCTGTTAAAGTAAATGGGTTTATAACAAATGATATTTTGTTGGAGGAGTCAAAGAGCTCACTATGAGATCGATTTTGTGATTAGTAACACATTTGTAAGGTGTTTGGAGAGGGGTGAAGGCCAGGGTGATGTGAAAGACATTAACACTCTCCATGTATGCATGCTTGCCTAGGAAACCCTGACAGAGAGGAGGATGGGAGTTGTGTATGTTTTTACACGTGTGCTTTTCACAGCTAAAATGTGATGAAGATTCCTTATGGTTCATTTCCACACCATTGCTATTATACAATTGCACAACCCTATGCACTAGATGTCCTACCTGATCAGTGTAGAGGTATTTTGTATTTACACTTGTTTTAATTTTTAAGCCATTAAAATGAAAAATTCAAGTCAGACCGAATCACAGGGTCATGCCCAAACAGGTCAGGGTGAGGCTTTAATGCCTGTGAAGACTCTTTGTTAACTCATTTGCTAAATGATGCACAAACTATTATTTACAAAGAGAAAGAAATACGCTAATGAAGTGTTAAAAGGGAAAAGAAAGCTTTTTCCATATGTTTTGTGCTACCAGGTCTCATGGCATAAACGTACCTTGATCCACTTTTTAGTGAGACACAAAATACGTACTAATAAGCACATATCTCTGCAGTTTCCAAAAGAAATGAACACTAGAGGCAGTAAAACTCTGACCATTTTTATTCCTTTTCACACAAATTAAGTTTTGATTAATAAAGCATCATTTTTACACAATTACTTGAAAAATACCAAGTCACTATTAATATGAAATATTCAAAACAATATTAATATGCTGGGGGATTTGTTCGGTAGCTCACATGATACGAAGACATACTCAAGAGGCGAGAAACAGCAGTTCAAATCTGTGTAACAATAGTGTAGCACAAAAAGTACACAGAAGTACATCTTTTTTTGAGATCAGGCTGGTTTTGTTGCTGACATCAATGACTGTGTTTTATAGTATTTCAGCGCAAAATCATATGCCATGTGGAAGAAGCTAGACAAATTGGGCAGATTGCTCGACGTCCTTTTGAAAACCATAAATAAATAAAACAATTATCCAATAAGTTCTTTTCCAGGTGCATTATTGAATAAAATAGAAGTTAAAATTGAAATTGAAAATAATAAAGCTTATGTCAGGGATATTTAATTTAGACCACCTGCAAAGTTGATTTCCAACCCTAATCAAACACACCCGCATGTAATAATACATTAATCTTGGAGAGCTTGATTGGTTGGTTCTGATGTGTTAAATTAGGCTTGGAACTGAACTCTCTGGGTCGTAGCCCTCCAGAAACAGAATTAAATGTGTTTGACTTAGGGTGAGTCATGAAGGTCTGTGCAACCACAGTCAGTATGTTTTACTTTAATGCTTCTCACACCACAGAACTCTTGCTGGACAGACAGAAATGGACGTAATACTATGTAATCAAAGCGTTTCCTGCAGTTCACAGCCCAAACACTTCTATAGGCGACTATAATGCCAATATATGTGCAATATAAGGTAGTTGTTTTTTTCTGTGAAGTGCATTATGAAATATTTTAAGAATATTTTCCTTCAATTTTGCACCACTTTCTCTTTTCCCTTCCCTTTAATATGCATGCAACGCTACCAAAAGTAAAATTATTTTTCTATATCAGACCACTGCTGATTGCCTATCATTATTCTTGACTCCATGGATAAAAAGGGATGTGCACGAAAAACAACAAAAACGGCAGACAAAATATGCTACAAATATATCCTGTTATTGTAAATTCAGCTCCTTTAGCCACATCCTGAAGTGTCATCTTCAATCACTTCCTGCACTAATCCATCATGTAAATTTGATGTCGTCTTCAAGGGCTATCCATCAGTCCTTAACAATAGCCTTGTTCTGCTCCTGCACTCATTACCAGAGAGTCTTGGCTGCTTGTCACAAACATTCAGTGTTTTATAGCCAATCTGGAGGGAAAGGCAAGATTTATGCTAATACCAAATGGAGGATACATCTATCTTGTGCCCTATAGATTAAAAGCAAATTGGTATTGCAAATGTTTAAGATATGAGCCAAGCATTTTTGGATTTCGGCTATGATGTGATCTTTTAAGAAGACATTCCTCATATATATCAGGCAGGTTGTAAGCAGCGGGACAACAACTTCTTCATACATTACTGATCATCAGAAGCCATCAGAAGAAGTCTCCACCATTTTTGACCTTTAATGCATTTTCAAATGACTAGTTTTTTCAACATTGAGAATGCCAGTGGCATTAAATTAAAGGACAAATGTCCTGCTTTTTTTTTTTTTTTTACTTGACTTTTAAAATCAGGTCAAATCGCTTTTATTTCTATAGCACTTTATACAGTGCAGATTGTTTCAAATCAGCTTTTTAATCAGGATACCCTTCAGATTCTGTTGTAAAGCAGCTCAAAAAAGACAATAGTTTCATTATTTAGCTCACATACATTCAAGGTAGTTTTAGTTGATATCAATGACAGTGTAATGGTCATCAGTTTGAGTTCAGACACAAGTAGTTCTACAGAAAGCAGCAACGTATACTAAAAACAAGAAGTAACACATTTCTACTTTCTGCATCATTTAGTATGTTCTAAGCATTCATGTTTCTCTTGAAAGTCGGTTGATGCCAGAGTTCGATCCTACATGCTACAGACACAATCACTTTGACATATTAACTGCCACCCACCCATGTGTGGGAGGAAGAGTTTGGTCCTTGCTGTCCACTGTGTCCCTGCTTCTGTGCCACCAGGGGCATAATTTACCCCCTCCCAGCTGATGGGCCAAGAAGGCCATATCCACCCTGAGCCGTATGACTCATTCTAAACAGCTGTGAACAGTATTAATAGACGGTGTGTCCTCATCAAATAAATTGTAGATGGCGAGCGGATTAATGAGTCATCAGATGCTAATAGCTGTTCCTATTGCAGACAGCGCTGTCCATGTTAAATACTGACAAAGGAATATGGGGTGACCGAGAGTATGCATGACAAACTCTTAGTACGATCATTTGTTTTGTGAAGCACTGAATCACAGGCAATGTTGTCTCTGAGCATCCATCTCGTTTAAGGATGTAGTTATGTTTGGTTCGGGAATTAACGATTTCAGTAGATATGTTAACATTTGCCATTTTTATTTTAGCTTGAAGCAGCATTCGCTTTGCCTCTTTTTTATTAAGGTGCTTCAATTATCATTGCAAAATTGTTCATATTTACTCAATTGAGCTTACATATAATAGTAACTAACCTATGCAAAGGAAAATCAAATTGAAATCAGCGAGTGATAGTGCTTTCAAAGATAGCAATTACACCTGGGATTGACTGTGAGTAGAATAGCTCGTTCCGATTAACAGTGTACACAAAGATAAAGACACTAAATCATCCAAGAGAATAGAAAGGAAGCATTATTTTCTATAAATAATAATAATAATGAAAGATTGCAACCAGGTTCTATTGCTTTTGGCTTCTGTTTTCCATTTCAGTCAGCCTCTTTAAATTTGTAACATTGTGACATTTAATTCAATGTGTTACTTGCTGTCGTAATTATTTGTGAAATTTACTGCCAATTTACGAGTGAAACGTGATTCTACACCAATTATTTTTAGTGTAAACGCAGCCTAATTATACATGTCAAATAAATGAAACAGGTCTGCACTGATGAAAGGTTTTACACTGGATTGGGACAAACAGTGCAATGAAGGAGAAATGCCACAAGAGAATGAATCAAGGAACAATCCCTGAAACTGACATGAATTTCTTTATGCATTGCAAAAGACGCAATCCCCAGTAGACTCTTTGTTAATCAGCGTGCTATGAAGTTTGCACATGTTTTTACCCACACAAACCTTTAGTAAACCATGGCCTCTATGAGTTGACTTGATCTTGAAGACATTTTTCAGCTCTCTTAGCCTGTTAAACAGCGGCTTTGTATAAAACAAGACAGTGAGGTAATTATTTTCCCTTGTTGTTCTCCTGCTTTGCGTTGTAGAGCGTGAAATGATTATGTGCTAGGCTGGGTTGGTTGTGAGGGAGACATCTGTCCTGGCTAATAATGCTGCATACCTACAGCAGACCCGCAGCGATGAAGACAGGCCAAATCATGTAAAGAATGAGGGTCACTGTGTGTAATAAGTTTATAGACAATCTATGATTTATGATACTTGTCACACCTGTGGGGCTTTAGCGCTCAAATAGGAGATGTGCGTTCATGTCCGGCCCATGTCATGTTCATCTTTTCCCCATTTCCTCTCACATGACATTTGATAGTTACTAATTGGATGAAAGCCTATAGAGGAAATGAAAGTGTCATTTTGGCATCATCATTCATATTTGCAGTGAAATGACACAGTGCTGTCCCCTGTTCGGACACAATTTCCTCTTCCACTGTATGCCCAAGCACATATTGACCTGGGAGGCATGTGACCTTTTCATGTAATTTGAAGTACAGATCACAACTGCTGCAGGAGCTAGTACCCACACTATATGGTGACTTGATAGAATGCGGATGTTGGTTCACCTGAATCATAAACACTGCTGTCAACCTATCGTGCTGCAAACTATCATTACACTTCACCGAAGCATTTTCAAAAGTGCTACTGGTGTACATACCCTGCTGTGCATATTATCTTTAGCCTATTAGAAGTTACTAATATAATTTGCCAATAGGAAATATCAGATTTTAGATTTCCAGACATTTCTTTAGCAAATATTGTAATAATCAAGTGATATTTGTGCATGAACAAGCAATCCAAATGTAGAGAGTCTGGGATAGACATTACATAAGACTAAGTTAGACATTCATCTATGGAGTTAAAAACTTTTCCATTGTTTTTTATGTAAACAAGCGCTAGATGGACACCTTAGCATTTCATGCAAGACACAGTGTTTTAAACACGTGGCACTCAAGTTAAAAAAAAGCTCATATGATATTCCTAGAAGTCATTTCCCCATCAGAATGTTTTTTTGGGAAGAACAAAAGTCCAACAACAAAAAGATTGAGGAAAAGGCTCTTGACAAAGATCTATTGGGACCTGGAAACATGGAATATCACTCTTCTGACACGCTCACTCAAGCACATAAAAAAAAAGCAAAGGATCTCAAGGGTATCATAAATCATAAAGTACTGATGTATATATAACAACTTTCTGTGGACATAGATGATCATAAACCTGTTCTTCACATATACCTCGTTTTAGCATTTTAGTTTGTTTCAAACAGGAGAGGAGAAGTCTCTAGGTGGCAACACAAAAAAAAGGACAATGCATCACACCACAGGACCAAAAATGAAGGTCGCACCAAGTTGCTGAGAAAATTTCTACAGATGGAAAAGTGGAAAAAGTTATGTCAGCGCAGTGCCAAATCTTTCACGTGGCTTCTTGAAACCCCAATTAGCTTGTTAGCTTGGGAAAAATGAGTGAGAAAAGTGGAAAGGAACTGCCACGTTGAGCTCTGTCCCCATAAAGCAGAAGAAAAAAGCAAAACCAGGTCACATAAAAAGGAAAGAAAACCATGAAATTGTGCTCCTTTTTTCTCAGTCTGTACAAACAATTCAAATCCCGTGGAAATGCTTGTACAGTCGGTTTCTGTACTATTCAGTGACAACAAATGAAAAGGAAATATTAATCAAACGTTAATCAAATGTAGCCTATTGAAACACTGGAGATGCAAGAAAACAAACAAAATCATGCACAGCTGGTGACCAGCTGTCAGGTAAAAATATTTTGTTGTTTTGTGCACCATAAAGTTCTAGTTTGCAGTCTTATCGCTGGGTCAAGATATGCTGTCATGTCTGTTTGTCAGTGAACAAAAACAGGTGTTTCCAAGCAAAATGATTTATGGAGTCTTCCTGAACAAATGCAACTCTCCAGAGACCAAGACAGGTTTTTCTTCTTAAGTCAGAACAGAAATTTCTCATTAAATGCTCCACTTATCATGCACATCTTGTAATGAGAAATTAAATTATTAAAAAAAGAAAGAAAGAAAAAAGGAAGGCAAAAAAAAATCTGCCTGTTGTCAGGGAATACTATGTGTTTTTCAAAACTGGAGCATATAAACAAGACCTTTTATGCCCTGTATGCTGATTGAAATGACAAGACATTGTGCTCAGCTTGCACATTCTGCCATTTTTGCGTAATGGCCAAAAAAGATTAAACAGAAGACAAACAAAAGCACAGCCTTTTCCAATGTATTTCTGGTATAAATTCCACCTGATGCTGTTCTAAAACTTCCATTACAGTGACGTGAAGAGATGTGCACAATGGAACAAAATCAGAATCCTTTTAAAGGTCTAGAATATCCTAAACTACAACAAAGCATCTCAGAAAACCAGCTTTCTAGTTAGAAGATGAGAGGTGGGGTATTTTGACAGATATGTGCAGTAAATAGCCTTGATGTTAGGCAAAAAAAAAAATATTGGTCCATATGGTGCCTCCATTTTCAGAATATGTAACCACGAGAGAAACCCTATTATCAGCTATGCTCCAAAGCTAATGAGCTCTTCACTGGTTCACAACATGCCTCCACAAATAAATCTTTCTTTCCAGCGTCACATATCTCCATTAGTGGTCCTCAACATCTCATGTCTACAGATCAGAACTGGAAGTGGTATGAAAATAGATGAGTGTTTTTGTTCAAAGTCTGTCAGGTGGATTTCCATTCTTAAGAGTATAGCAATCAAGATGTTATCATGAGCAGCAGCAAGAAAATAAGCAAAACCATTTATTTTCTTAAATGAAAAAATTATTTTTAGGTTAGTAATGTATTAACCTTTCAAGAGAAACCAATCACCAGCTCTGCGGTTATTAGGTTATTCATTGATAATATCTGCAGAAGTTCAGTCTGAGTTAAACTACGTAAAAACTTTAATATCCAAATTCAACAGAAAACAAAAAACACAATACCCACAGTCCTGAACAGTTTCAGCCAAAAATTCATCACCAAGCACCAATAGCTTGTATATATGGGCGCACTACATGAGTCAAACACTACCAAAACTGTTGCAATAGAGAATGAACTACAAGTTTTTAATACATGAATTGGATTAATGCAGACCAGTGAGTTCTTCCACACTTGACTGAATCAGTCTTTTTTTTTTTTTACCCTGCCCTATACAAAGATGTATTGCCATGTTAGGACATAAAAAGGGTCCTTTCCAAACTGTTGCTATAAAATTAGAAGCACACAATTCCCTAGAATATCATTATATACTTTAATACAAAGATTTATGGAAATTACTAACATAGACAAACCTGTTCATTATGAGGGGGTGTCCCAATACTCCTGGTAATATAGTGTGTGTGTGTGTGTTTGGATACACACACACACAAACACACTGTATACTGTATATATGATGTTGGATCGGTTCATGGCTTTGAATTTTATATTGAAGAGATGTGTAAACAATAACACTTTCACAACCAAAGATTGAAAAGTGGACCATCAGAGTTCTCTATGGAGTGTAAATACTAGCATTGTGTTCTTATAATTTTAATAAGTTTCAATCAGCAGGTCATGGTCATGTTAGTCAAGGGTTTGGATGCCAGAAGCTAATGGATTTCTGTGGACTTTCTGTGGAGATTTTGCACACACTCACCATCCAGTGAAAACTGAAATCACATTCAACACAGGAAAGTAAGTAACTGTGAAAACGATCATTCAAAGCAGTGTCTGCAAAATCTTTTTTTAAAAAAGGGTTTGCTACACAACAATATGGCACCCAAACAGGCTCCTTTGAAACTGCCTATGTTTGGTTGAATAGAGGCACTGTGAAATTCAAATGAGACCTTGTAGTTAATGACACAATATTGGATGGAACATCAAAGGCTTTTACTGAAGCTGAATGCGTGTCTTGTACACGTCTACAAAGCCTTTTTTTTCCCAGAAGACACCTGATACTGAAACATGACATTCACGGGTAAGTGAAGGACTAAGTGTGAACACTGTGTTGGGAGAGAGTATGAGACAGCTCTTACCTCCACAGGTCTTCCCATCATATGTCGGACAGATCCAGTCATGGCACTCACAACGCGGTCCATAGAACGTTCCGGGTTCCGTGACCTGGCATATGCAAATCCCGCACTCACACTCACCTCTCCCACTACAGATCAAACCGTCGGGGGTCCGACAGCGCCTCAGTGATGATTCAGAGGAGATCTTACACTCTCCACCCACCTGCCTGCAAAACACAAGAGTGTTCATTCACCCTCTGACCTTTGCCTTCCACATCAAACCTCTGTTCTTGCTCTGTAGGTGAACATATGCCAGATGGTGGATGGGTGGGTGGTGGGTTGCAATCCTCCCTTTCACCAGTAATGACAACCAGACACCCTTTTGCTTTCTGGAGGAAATATTTTGTTTGCTTACGAGGATGGGTCATGCAACAGATCAGATTTTGGGAGAATTCCTGCTTGTATCTCCTTGTACGCATTTGAGCTAATATTTAAAGATAACAAAGAGAAAAATAACACTGTAATACAGGTCATGTGGAAATCACTACTTTGGTTCAAATGGTATCAAAGGTATGATTCTGCTAGTACTCAGTCCCACAGATAACGGCAAACTCAAGTCTTGAGTTTGCCGTTACTTCAAATGCATCTGCTAGAAAGATTTGAATTGGGAAGCAATAAAAATACGTTTCTGTACATTTGAGGACAATAATATAATATAATCAAAAAGTATATTGCAGTGTATGGTGGTAAAAAGGTCTAAAAAGAAAATGCTGTCAGACTCAAGAACTAGAATTTCATTAAAAACCTACTGAAAACAAACGGTGGACTGTATTCCACTGTTTATTATTTCCCACCCGAGTTCCCCTGTGAAAAATGTTTCATTTGGTAGCGTTCTTACATACCACTCCTGCGTCTCGTCTCTGCAGTTGGCCATTCTCACATTACAGGGTAATAAAAATACACTTTTTTTTTTGTAAAGCAAACACTGTTCAGGGGCTTGGTATGGTTGCACTTACATGGAACAAATCTTTCAGCCATAACAGCATATTCACTCTGATTCAGTCTCTGTCTCTGATTATGTTCAATGCAGCAAAAGCATACATAAACATGCATTGTGGTACACGCTAGGTTGATTGTGCACCTGCTATGTATAAACCACTAAAGTAATTTGTCAAAATTACAGTCACACAACTGTAGACCTTAGCCAAAACTTTAGGAAAAGATCAAAAGGTGCATATGTTTCTGATTTTAAGGAAATAATGTATGTTCTGTGAGGTAAAAACTGGGGAACTAACTGGAACTAAGTACAACAAATAAAACATTGCTGGCACCTTCCCATTGCTGTAAAGAATGGAAAAGGAAAGAATAGTAAGCTTAAGATAAAAATGTGCAAACCTGGGACTAGGTTTGTAGCGTTGACTACACAACAGAAACGTTCCCCTGTCTGTAAAAAATCCAGACTGTCAGCAAAACGTGGCTGCACAGTGAAAAAGTCAAACTGATTGAAAAACAAGACAGCTAAACTCACCTTAGCGACTGCTGTAAACTTCCTTGAACGGCAGAGAGCAGGATTAGAAGCAAACAAACTAAGACAGAGTTCACCAAAGTCTCTGCATGCATGTTTAGATCCCCACCAGAAACCTGAAGTGAAGTGCCTTCAGGAATTTTCACTTTCCAAAACAGAGGGAGAACGGGCTGGCCAAATCCAGCTCGAACGCTTCAGAGGCCAACAGCGCTCTCCATATGAATGCCTTTGATTAGTTGTTACTTTCTGTGCAAAGGCAGGAATAAGACATAAAGTGCCAAAAAAGAAAACTTTATCACTGTAATTCAAATCAGTTTTACATAAAGATAATCAGGGACTTTACTTTCCATATCTCTGCAGTGCTGTCCTTTTACAAGGGAATTTGCTAATACAATCATTATAAAAACAAAACATAAAAGATAAAATGGAGACAACTGGTTACGAAACAAGGAATCTCTTTCAAGACTGATTTAATGAGCTTTCATTATGATTTCAATTTTAAATCTGTTTTATCATTATGCATTTTTTTTAACACAGTACTAATTAGCAACTTTAAATGAAGGTTCTCAATGAATATAGGTATCAAGCTTCCCAGATTTACATCTAGTTCGCCATGACTGCAATTAATTTCCATTAATAAATAGCTTCTTTGAACAAAAAAAATCTGAAAGAAGAAAAACAAGAAGAAACAGCTGCAAACATCTTCCATGCAATGCCCACCCAGTTTCAGATGTGGCCCACCCAATCAGAAGTTGCTAATTTACCAAATAAATGCAATTTGATTATTTGTCAGTTTCTGTTAGTCCCACCCACAATGTTAAGTTAAGAACGTTGTTCAGAATGTTAAGAACATGAGCACATTTGAAAAAAAAGTGTTACATTTAAAGGTGAAATATGAAAACAATAAAACATATATCTGTCAGCTTTTAAAAAAATATATTTTGGATAACTCAAATAAAGCTTAAGTCATTAGCAATGAATCCGGACCGTTTACAAATGAGTCCGGAAATCAGTCAGTTTTGATTATATCCTGGCAGGTCGCCACAAATAAATAAATAAATGTATAGAAAATTGTCACAAACCGCGCCTCAGTGGCTATCTCCGGCCATCAGCAGCGGGAACCATCACCAGAGTATTAACGTTCCTACCCGGACTCTTATTTCCCACGTACCTTGGCTGATTCGCTCTCAGCTGTTCGCCATTATCTCCGCTATTTATACGCTGACTTTCTCTAAGTCAGATGCAAAGTCTTGATTTGCCCCGGCTGTCACTACCCTCGCGTTTTCCTGGTTATTTTTCTGTGTATTTCTGGACTGTTTTTTGGATAGTGATTCTCACCGCCTGCCCTGAACTTTCTGCCTGCCTTTTGACTACGATTATTGCCTTTTCCCTGATATATCTGTCTGCCCGTGATTCTGACCTCTTCCTGTTTGACTCTGCTTGCTAAATAAACAAAGTTGAACATGGATCATCAAGCTTCTGGTGAATCATTACAGAAGACTTCTCCGCCTACAGATCCAGCGGCAGTCTATCAGGTTATCAGTGAGGTGAATCGCCAAGCTTCGGTTCTCAGGCGCAACTGGAGTAAATCACTTCATTGACAGAGGATCTAGTTCGCTCAGTGCAAGCCTTGACCACTGCCACCTGCACTGTTCCGGTTCAAACCAACCTGGGCCGCCAAGCGCTGCCAGAGAAATACAACGGAAGTCAAGGCAAGTGTAAAGGTTTTCTACTGCAGTACGATATATATATTAACCTCTACTGCGGCAAGCCGGCCACATTAGAGCTAACTGCCCCATCAGACCACCACGCACCAGATCCTTCCAGGTGAGTGCCGTCTCATTGAATACAGCCATGACCATTGATGCTTGTATTTATTATGATTTATTATATTTATTAAGACTGTATAAGATGATTCTGGGGCGGCAGGGAACTTTATTGATCTGGACTTTGTTGCTAAATACAACCTTCCTCTTGTTCCATGTATCCTGACCGTGGCGGTGGCAGCTCTTGACAGCCAACCCATAGGGCCCGGAAGGATTACAGCCATAACCCAGACACTAACCCTGCTCACCACACATGGAACTACACAAGGAACAGATCCAATTCTACGTCATCCATTCACCGGAACACCCACTAATCCTCGGCCTGCCATGGCTAGAGCTGCAAATGACCCTATCTTTTTCTGGAGCAACCACCAAATCTCACAATGGTCACCATCCTGTCAGAATAAATGCCTCACAAAAACCATCCGAACCATTCATCATGTCCAGCTCACATCCGAAGGGGACGCCGACGCCACCCTCCTGCCAGCTCCATACAAAGACCTTAAAGGGATAGTTCACCCAAAAATGAAAATTTGATGTTTATTTACTTACCCCCATGGCATCCAAGATGTAGGTG
>JAUMHQ010000315.1:2344989-2356729 GCA_032361165.1 Enteromius paludinosus | reverse complement strand
AAAAAAAAAATCTGCCTTTTTATTACACCAGAGAAAAACTTTGAAAATAACTATGACGCAGTCTTCATGCTACAATAATGATAGAAGCAAAGTCTTCCACATTCTTCAACACATCCTTATAGGTACAATTTGAATGAAGTCACTGTGTCCCCCTCTAAAAATTGCTCGCGAGAAATTTTATGTTTTTTGTCCCCCCCTACTGTAAAATGAGATTTACGCCCATGCACCCAGCCTACAGAAAGATCACATTTTAAGCAGTCTTGGAAGCTTTTTCACGAGTTCGTACTTGTAATAGATACAATTAAGTGTGTTTGGCGTGCTGTCCAGGAAAAGGGCTCATAAATCAGTGGACTCCGGAGCCCTAGGGATTTTATTCCTTCTTGTAAGTGAGGAGTGGACAGAGCTCAGCGTCCGAGTACCCCCCGGGAAGGATAGTATGAACTAAAGAGTCTGGGGTGGTGGAGAGATGCTCTGAATGAGATATTGAGGAGAGAGGGCTTGTACTATTTCTAGGAGGTTTCCCTTGCTCTGATAGGATGATAACATGATTAGCAAATGAGGAGCCAGCCGTGCTGATTACTCGTGCATGCTCCTCCCGTAATTTTGTTACACCTTTATTAAAAAAAAATATTTTGTATCAGTTACACAATCCAATTCCATCATTTACTGAAACTGTCATTTAAAATATGAAAAGACAAAGACAAAGATTTTGTGCATAACATGCAAGCGGACCAAATAAACTACTGAAAGTTTAAAATGTGAGCATTCAGAGTTTTTCTCCAGGTTAACATTGCTAAAAGCACCCACAGAAACAGCCATATCTTTAAAAAGTTTCAGTATATGCCCTACAGAAATAAGTTGTAAATTCAATCCAACATGATCCAGAAATCATGACTAATTATTATGCCACTGAATTTGCTGGAAGTCCCAAAATTCCACTCTAATGCCGAAGCTAACAGAGAAGAGATAAATATCTCAAAATCAAACCCAACATCTGAGCTTTCAGCTAAAGAGACCTCAGTCTGACAGCAGCATTATTTACAGATGAGGTCTGGAGAACCAGGGGGAGACGAGATCCATGCCAAGCCAGTTGTGTAAACACAAGCTCCCGCTTGGACAAAGAGGAACTCTGACTTCAAAACAACAGTAAAACTGTGAACCTTACAAAACCTTTGGGGACTGAACCGTTTGAAGTCTTGGCAACTCTGGGTACGGGTGAGTGGAGAATGAATTCTATTGCTACAAACTATCATCAGGCCCATATGATTCCCTGATTAAGACCATGTGTCAGACGACCGGTGGATTATTGTTCCTGCTGAGTGGCTAGTGGAACAGCGATTGGTGCAAAGCTAGGGGCACACGTGTCAAAACAAGAAGGAGATCAGACTCTTTTGTCCAGAATGTACTAAGATCTTAAGGGGGTCCTTAGGTGCCACATCCAAAGTTTGGACTTAAATGTGTTTTGGGAGGGTGTGTACACAAGGACCCTACAATGATAAAGATCCACCAGTAGTTTTCTTTTAATTTAATATAAATAAGTTGCCCCTTCTGAAATCAAGCCATTCTCAAATGCATGTCGGTGTGGCGTCACACCAACAGAGGCCACTCCCACAATAGTTGATTGACAGCAGCGTGTCACACAGACTGAACAGGTGTCTTACCTCAGACCCGCCCTGAGTGAGCCGTCATCAGACCGAGACACAGAGACAAGCAAGACTCCTAAGAGATTGAGGTGTTTTGTTGTTGAACGTATTAATGAACATAGCAGTAGTGATTTACTCCTGACTTCTGAGTGACTGAAGACGCAGAGGATTTACGTTACATGACTTAATGATCTGAAAAACGTGCATATATTTTGCTTCATTTGTACAGCTTCTGATACCGTAGGACTCAGCAAACGTTAATTTACACAACTTAGACCACTTTGAAACAACATGGTAACAAAGAAAGGGTTTTACATTATAGGCCTTACAAATAAGCTATTCAAATAAACCACAACAGATCAGTGCTCATTACCAGTCAAAATTTGTTTTATTAATTCTCATCTCCAAAATAAATATTAGATAAGAAAGACAAAGCAAGCAAAAATCTTTAAGTTTGGAAGCCAAAAAGTCTTCCTGCTCTACAATGAGAAAAATATATACAGCACTAGAAATGGAGAGGTGGGTTATGTCAGCACCTTTGAGAAGAGATGGGGTCAGGCCTGGTGGGTGGCAAAGGGGCAGAGAATTCCACTAATACATACGCGGTTTTCTTTTAGCATGTTTAAAATAGTATTGGCAGTAATCAAGGCGGTTTCAGGGAGAGAGGGGTCACGGAGCTGAAGTGATTGGATGAGGTAGATCAAAGAGCTTGGTGCGGGGGCTTCTCGGGGGGGGATTAGACCCCCTCCCCGTTTGCATTTTCCCGCTGTTTTGCTAGCAACCCTGCACACGCCGCCTTGCCGAGATCAACCTTGGCTTGTTATGACAACGGGAACAACAAACAGAATAGCAGAATACAGTTAAATCCACCAGATACCAGTCCACCGTGACTTTGTAATGAACTTTTGTTCAGATGGCAGGTGATGGATGTCCTATTGGCCAGGTACCCCTAGCCCCGCTGCACCCCAGACAGGTGCAGCTCAGAATATTGACGAGGCCAATAAAACACGAGCAGCACAGGATGTGGCAGCCTTTCTGGTTCCTTTCTCTTCGCTTTGTAAATGCGAACTGGACGTTTGACAGCTGAAACCTTCGGGAAATCACAGACATTCATTCTCTATTAAACAGAAATCAAAGAGAGGCGCCTACAGCATCCATACCTTGAAGACTCAAAACTGTTGTCATTGTAGAAACGGTCTGATGAGGAACACATGCAGCTTTTTGTCTACTGAAAACGATCTTATTCGAAAACCAAAACACCAAGGGCTATTTGTAAATCACATTTGGAGAGACACAGACAATGAGAGACGTTATAACCTCTTCAAAATCTCATTGCCTAGAGCTCTGCTCCCTCATAAGGCAACTTAACCAAGCAAAAGCATGTAGATCTTTAACTTATATCAGGAACAGTGACTTTTAATTGAGCTAAATGACTTCATAAGCTTCACACAAAGCGCATTTGGTCAAGAGCGCTTGTAATTAATTAAGCAAGTTTTAATGAGTTTCGTAATGAGATGTAAGACATGTAATACTCTTTGTGTACATGTTCTGTATTTCCTCCAACGTGTATCCAACACGGCACTCTTGTTTGATTAATTCTAATCCACTTAATTAGAAGCCATAAGATTTCCCTGAAGGATGTAATTCACAAGGCTGCATTCGCTGATATTAAGTCGTAGGTTTATCACTCTGCTGCCTAGTACAACAACGAGTGCACCAAGAGCAATATAACGCTAAGGACATAATGTCAAAACTCCTATGTCCCCCAGCCAAATTCCGATAATTTCTCACAACGTGGCGCTTTTACACCATTACACAATTTAGCCAAGAAAGTGCATGCTGGGATCGCTGGTGCACAGTTGTATAAAAACACAAGACAAGGGGATGAAACACTCGCTCAGAATGAAATGTTTCAACACCAAACACCATAAAACCAGTGAGTGTGTGATGTGGGTCCAGAAAAATTTTACTGCTCTGTGGGGTGAGGCATAAAACCTTGTGTATCCCACCCCCACACTGATGTTAGTGTCAAAGCAGAGAAACATGGCATCTGTGCCAGCACAGAGGTGAATAGGCATCTCTTGGACACGGCTTCCATGTTAATTCTAATTTTATGCCTATAAATTGGTGAAAACACCACCAGTGTAAAATGCATCTTTCCAAGTTGTTTAGACTAACATTATAAGGTCTGAACATTTTAAGACGGAGCTGTCAGTATGGAGTAACTGCGTATCTGTTTGTGTATCTGCCAGACCAACGTCACAGATAGTCAACCCCTACTAAGATGCAATTACCAGCATTAATATTATATGACTGGCATTTGCAGATATAACAACTGTTTACAATCTATTATCCTTCTGCTTGCAAAGATAGACCTTCAGCTATTGCATACTGAAAGGGATGCACAAATATAAAAACGATTATTTAGATAAGCAAATATTAAACTTTTGTAATAAATTAACTTTTCTTAAATGATGATAAATCATTTCAAATGAAAACATTTTTTTGTGGATTGAAAAACAAAATGATGATATAAAAGTACAAAATTTCAAGGTTTGCAAAAGATTACATGCATCCGTGTTAATAAATTATCAGTTCAGTGTTAAAGAATAACTTTTTGTAAGTATCACTTTCTGTAAAGTATTACAAAAGTAAAAATAGGAGAAATGAGCATGCACAATTATTAATAATGATAATCACGTCTTATTTTTCAAAAATAAAAAGAGAAAATACTCCAAAAATAATGAACAGAACCAGGTATAATCACGTTTTGCTAGAAAATACATCAAGATGGCATTTAGTGGAAATGACTTAACTATTTAATATTATATACTGTATATTTATATATATATAACTTCAGTGGAACTGTAGCAGGCACTCAAAACCAACGGTTTCAGTTTTCAGAACCAGTCAGCCAAGAATTTTTATTTCAGCACATCACTCAAACGCTCAGTTGAATCTGGGAATCAGGGAATAACCAATACCTCACTCAAATGTATGGCTGCTGAATCTGGGAAAAAGGGAATAAACAACAATGAATATGTCTGATGTATAGGATGATCCAGAATAGATCCAAGGGCCAGGGTGCACTGGAGGCAGGAGGGTGGCGGGGGGTTGTCTGTATAGGATTTGAAGGTTGACGCGAGATGCAGTGAGACCCATGTTCTCCAGGCCGGCTTGCTATTCCCACCACCTCCCCCTGTCCTCCTGCTGAGACACGGCGACTGGGTGAAACAATGCTTCCATTATCCGCCGTCCCTCCCCAGCATCCAAAGAGCAATGTGTAGGGAGCCTCAGTCGATTAAACCCAACACTCTCTCATTTATCACTCACCCTTACATGTAGGCTGGAGCGTGGAGCACACACAACACAAGAGGTGCTGAGTAGGACATGGGTACATCCTCAGCGCAGTCACATCGGACTCCCGTTTGCCTTAAATATCCTCGAAATTTGCTTATCTTCCGATGCAGATGTACACTTCGCTTGTCCTTAATTCTGAAATATTGCTTGGGTTTATTAAAAAAACACAAACATGATCCATTACAGCTCCCTTTGCTACCCTCGCGCACCCACATACGTGAAGCAAACGCATTAGGAACCGACAGCCATTTGTTTGCATCCACTTTACAAGCTTCTGGGAGGTTCCACTTGGTATCAGGTTCGTCAAAATTTGTAATAACTTAATGTGACCTAAACTAGGTCACGGGCAAATTGGGAGTTAACACAAAGATGCAAAGCAAACTAGAGAGAAACATGAAAACAACAAGAAATGTAAACTATTTTAATTCGTATTGGAGCATTTTGAAGTCTGCTAGAATTACGAATAACATAATACACTGGGGGAAAAAAAATCTACAACAGAATGTTTGCCATGAGAACGTCATGTCCCATCAGTCAAAACAACAAATACCGGCTCATCCAGCATATGTTGTGCCTTTGATGACAATGACAACACATTATGCTCTCTAAAAAAGGTCGTTCTTGGCCACATTTTATAAAACATGTATTTATGAAGCATAAACAATCAGTTACATGCATTAAACACTGCTGTATTAGCTGCACTTGGAAGTGTGCGCCTCGTCCACCATGAGGGTTTTCTCTAATACTTAGCTGGCTACTGGCCTACCACGGTGATTGCAGGCTGGCCCGATTCCAGTTTCTGTACCCTGCCCAGGAGAAAGAGACACACCACAGCATCCTCCTCTTCCTCTGCCCAGCTTCTCCCAGACACAATGCTGGCACCCTGACAAGACCCATTTGATCAAGACAACTCTGTCACTCAACGACTACCGCTCTAGAAATAAATGACAATATTTTTAAATATTTCAGTCATTCGTGACAGTATATCTGTTGTTCTGTTTCTTAGCAAACAGACCGAAAACCAGAAAACAGGAACAAAACATTCAAATGTTATCCTCAACTGCATAACCAGACACAGATACTCTATTCAGAATACAATACCTTGGCTTCACTCTCACTTATCATCCGTTTCTCTTCTCTGTTTAGTAACTAAAAAGCTCTAAATGTTATTTTTAAACCATTGGCTTACTGAAAATAGACTAAAACCCTTTCCAGATTGGCTGTGTTGGCACTTGCCCAGGCTATTGTGAGGGGCAGATTGTGACACCAGCCGCTAAGCGCCGCATTCCCAGTCTGCTTACTGTGCAGTCAGCTAGATGAGCGTTTTAAAAGACGAGCAACCATAAGGGCAGCAACCGAAACACACCGCAACTCCGTCTTCCCGAGATGGCCCGTGCGGTGCCTCTGTAAAAATACTGTCTTTGGCAGTCCGCCACAGGATTCAGGCAAAAGCAACCTCTCCGACAACCATGGGTCATTCTCATTTGAGGTGTGCCGCTTAAACAGCGCAAACATGCCATGGGTCGAGGTGATGCAGTTAACGCCCGTGTGGGATGCTGGGAATTCAGAGCACGACACAGGCGGCTTATTTTTGCTGTGATTTGACTGACTGGAACAAATCTGACGTATGTGGCATCCTGATTCCATAAACTTACAGTACAAATCAACAACCTTCTCCCATCAGTAAATATATATATATATATATATGTAGATCCTTATACTATAATTGTTTTTTTTTAATGCTTTTATGTGTTACACACACATTATTTGACCGATAGCACAGACATAAGCCATGAGAACCTCCACTCAGTTATAAGTCTGACCCAGTCACATTAAACACACCATTTTTTACATTTATTGGCCTATAGAGGGATAACTAAGAGAGACATATTGACTTAAAACATTGTTAATAGTCAAAGTGTCATTAAGGGATCCTTCTTTATAACTCAAACAGCAGGGCGTCCAAAAATGATCTGGAGTGATGCACTGTGCTTTGAGGCCACAGCAGTGATTTTCTGCATACAAATCCACAACGAAGGACACAATGCAAAGGATAAGAGAGTGAGGGAGGGAGTGAGAGGGTGTAAAGAGGGGGAAAAAAACTTCAGAAAGTTGGGCCATTCATGTGAACGGAGTTCAGAGAATTTGCAGGCAGAGTGAAAAAGATATTTTATGCAGGCACATAGCTTTATTCAGTGGGGGTAGGCCGAAACGGCTACATGGAGACTACAAAGCGTGGCTCCCATGGCTCATGAATAAGTCGAGGAAATGATCAGAAAAAAGGAGGAAAAAATTGAGAGATGTTTAGACAGATGGGCACTTAAAGCAACTAGGAAGCGGCAAAAAAAACCCTCTAATGCAACTTCAAATTCACCTAATAATTGATCTTTATTCTCTCTTTCTATCCACCAAGAAAGGTTAGATCAAATCTGATGTGTTATGAGAGCCTGTCAAAGAAACATCAAAAGACGTAGCTGCTTGGAGCCCCCCAGATTAAATTAAATTGCTATCAAGAGAATCGGTTAAAGAGAGAAAAAGAGGGAGTCATGGAATCAAATAAAGGACTTTCAAAAAAGACTGGGGCACAAAAAGAAAATAAATCGCAGGGGGAATTTTTGTCTCTTTTGGACCAACAAAAAAAAAAAAAGTGCAGTAGATATTTGAGTGAAACATGTTCCGCAATATTTTTAGAAATATGATTTGATGAGATTCTGGCAAACATTTTTTCCTCTAGGCCTTTAATGTAATATCAAATGTTGCCTTGCTGGGGACAAGATGATATTATGAATTTAGAGAACATGATTTATTAATGCCAAGCTCTGTATCAAATGTCTGAAGCGCATGAGTAATTATTTGCAAAAAAACAGGATATTAAATAGTAAGATTAAATCCAATAAGTGATTTCACTTGCCTTTACTAAGCATCTCATACAGAGACCTATTTTTAAACATTCTTGTAAAAAAAAAATATATATAAAAACAAGATCAAAGCTGAGAAGCCGCTACTGTCTTTAGAATGAGAAGTATGGCACTGGCTGCTCTACCAAACCCCATTCATCACATTCACCGTATCGCGGTCTCTCTGTAGTGATCATAATCCATTTCCACAGCTAACGTCCCCTACGGCCAGGCTTCTCTCCACAGGACCAACAAACAGAGGTTAGGGGAAGCCAACCTTCTGCTTAACTGTTTTTCACACTATAAACCAATGCTTTGGTTCACGCCTTCGCCCCGTGCCAGTCATATGCGCACAGAAAGCACTGATAGAATAAAAATCCACACAATATCTATAGAATGAATTGGATTCAGGTGGAGAATTTACCAGTG
Organism: Enteromius paludinosus; assembly: GCA_032361165.1. Taxonomy (NCBI): domain Eukaryota; kingdom Metazoa; phylum Chordata; class Actinopteri; order Cypriniformes; family Cyprinidae; genus Enteromius; species Enteromius paludinosus. The sequence goes on along the minus strand of JAUMHQ010000315.1, from coordinate 2,348,400 downwards.
TTGCGGCACTAACCCCTTTGGAATCCATCCACATCTCCTTCGCAGTCCATTGTAACCCTCAGTTGTTCTGTTTGGCTAGTCGATGGTGAAGAAACAGCTCTTGAGAAAATGAATCAGTTGCAAATGAAATTAGTAAGATCTTGTGTTTCTTGCCACAGAGAAATGAAAACAAAATTTGGTAGTTGGACCTCGACTTCTAATCAAATTCGTCAGCAGATCAGCAGCCCACCACCTGAATCTACTCTTCCAAAGGAAGCATCACCTAAAATAACCTGAATAAAGATGACTGAAATTCTTGTTACTAAACCAGCAGTCATTGTTATCCTTCATTACGATAATAATGTACCTGTATTGATGTACAGAGTGGGTGTAATTTTGCTTTGACGGATTTTAAGGAGGTGATGATTTTGATTGTGATTTAGTGCGCTTAGAGCCTTCAATACTCATTCTACTGTATATCTATAATAATCAGGAGCGTATTTGTTTAATTAAAATGAGAGAAACACAAAAGAATCTCTGCATGAAAAGTTGCAGGGTAAGCAGAAAAGCCCGGCAGAGAGACTGCTTAAAGCAATATGTAATTTTCTCGAAACTGTTGTGTTCATGTGACCCCCAAATGCCATTTTTCATTTATAGAATTATCTGTAGCTGTGAGGTGCAGCTTGAAATCACAGCACCACACAAAGAGCCGCACTGCAAGGTAAACATGCCCCCGTCTGACCTTTAGGGGGTGTGTGATTGTGCCAGCGTCACCATTAACGTAAACACCTGTGTTACAGGCAGGGGTTGGCAGCACCGGCTCTATGGACCAACATTGATTTCCACTTAAGCTCAATACAGCTACTGTGCACCTCTGCCTCAGAACTGGCAATATTTATCCAGGGGCCAACAGGGGACATCCCATTGTGGTGCAGGCAGAAGGACAAAGGCAGCCACAATGGCTGAGAATCATCCCACCTGTTGACACCAAGCTTCTACCCAGCTTATTCATCCAGGCTCCTCAGGGGAGCTCTGTCTAACTCCTATTTGTCCATCCTTGGTCTTTTTTTCAGACATTGACAGAGAAATACTTTTTATTGTCATGTTGCACGCATTATAGAGGTTTCAGAATGAACAAACAACTAGAAAGAATGTATATGACCACGGACTGATTCTTTGGCTGGATTTGAACTAGACTGACTAGAAATACTGAATATAAAATGACAAATCTACCTAGTAGGCATGAATCAAATAATTTCATTATATAAAAACATTTGACAAAATTATTTTGTTTTGTTGATTAAAGAAATTAATACAAGGATGCATTAAATTGATTGAAAAGTAAAGACCTTTATTGTTGTTTCTTGTAAACAAAATATATTATACAGTTTTCTACAGTGTAATGATAAGAAAGGTGTCTTGAACACCAAAAGAATGATTTTTAAAGGATCATGTGACACTGAAAACTGGTTTATAATCACAACAATAAATTACTTTAAGACATATTTAAAAATTTTAATTCACATTTCACAATATTACAGTTTCTAACAATTGATTAAATGAAATCAGCCTTGTAAAATAAAATTATTAATTCTAATGTTACAGCAAATATCTAGCCCAGTATCCGTGACCAGCAGCACTTGCTGCATTGTGATGGATGGATCCAGGACCTTGTGGAAACCAGAATCTCTACAGGTGGGCAACGGTAACCTGGTGACCTTTGTAGAGGAATTTTTCGAGCAAAGGTCAAGCTGCAGGAGCGAGGTAGCATGACATGTGTCTAGGCTTCATAGTACAGATTAATGCATGCCTCCTCTGTCCCAAAATGAATTTACCAGCCCAGGCGCCACAGGGAGCACCATACCACAGGAGGGCACTCTGAAATTTAATCAATAGCAAAACAAAGAATTGGAGATATTTGCAGCGAGAGTTCTCCCTATTTTTCTGCTCATCCTGAATCCTAAATAAGTAGATTCACAGCCATGACGACTGCTGAGACAGCAGGGGTGGGATCTGGGTCTGGCCAATGGAAACCCATCTTGATCATAACCCCGGCCAATAGAAATGGGCACCACAATGGAGAGGCAAACAGTCTAAAATCTCAAATCACCATGCAGTGCTGATCAATTCATTCAGTCAAAGCCAGAAGGTTAAAATTAACTCTTTCCTGCAACAGGATTTTTGTCACAAAACTTAAAAATTTTGTTATATGAAGAATATAGCATGCAATAAAAAGCATCTTCTTTTAAACAAACAAACTAAAAATGTTTTATATAGATTCATCATGAAATGAAACATGGGTAATGTTCTAAAAAAGCAAGGCATAATAGTGAACAGAAAGTGGATTTCACTTAATGTAGTCGCTATAATCATCTACTCACAAGATAAACAACCAAACATCTTCAAAATCAATTCTTCACTTAATGTTGTCATGTTGACACGAATGGAGGGAAATAACTTATGACAAATGCAATATATGTAAAACTAATTATTTGTAAGGATGTCATATCTATAAAATTTATGCTGATATCCATATTTCTTACAATGGTGCTTTCTCTCCATGCTGTAAGGATGTGGCTGATTGCTCTGCTAAACCAATAACAGTCATGTATACAAAGGCATCTGTGAGCTGTTATGATATAGATACTCACAGACCTCCTGGTAGGCACTTCAAAGATGTGCCACTTAAATCTATTAACATACAGAAACAAAATCAGACACCACAAAAGAAAGCCCCACCACCCACCCTAACAAACACACGCCCTAACACACGGTACACTCCATACCAGCTCCTGCACAACCGCATCTGAGCCGCACATCAAAGAAAACATCCGAAGCGCTCATGAAAACCTACAGGAACAGACAATAAATAAAAAAGCTCCACTCATAGTGTACGTGTGTGAGTTAGCCTTTGTCGTGGGCATTATAGCAGTCCTGAATAATCTTCTGTTGCTCAGCCTTTCCTGAACATCATTATAAATGTCAGATATCAGAAAGAAGAAAAACACTGATCATCTAGAGATTAAATTCACAATTACATGCGGAATTTCAGCATGATTACTGACAGTAAACCATTCAGTCCTTGTCATGCCTGATCCACTAAGTGAAAGACGAATCAGAGGAAGATAAAGAGAGATGAAGATGAGAGGAATAGAAAATCTTTTTTTTATCAAGGCATAGGGATGGGGAATTAGGATTCCTCTTAACAATTTTATTTTCATTTAGGGGTGAACTATTCCTTTAAGCGGCCTATTGAAGGGTCCCAATAAAATCCAATACATTTTTTCCCAAATTCTGTTTCATGCTTTAATTTCTGTTTAAGTGATTTAATAAAAATTGTAATAACCAAAAAGACTGTACAGGTCCTTTTCAAAAAATTTGCATATTGTGATAAAGTTCATTATTTTCTGTAATGTACTGATAAACATTAGA